>ML661896.1:4567092-4814705 GCA_007570785.1 Antilocapra americana | reverse complement strand
CCACTTGTAAAAGAATGAAACTAGAACACTTTCTAACACCATACACAAAGATAAACTCAAAATGGATCAAAGATCTAAGCATAAGACCAGAAACTATAAAACTCCTAGAAGATAACATAGGCAAAACACTCTCCGACATAAACCAAAGCGGGATCCTCCATGACCCATCTCCCAGAATATTGGAAATAAAAGCACGAATAAACAAATGGGACCTAATTAAAATTAAAGGCTTCTACACAACAAAGGAAACTATAAGCAAGGTGAAAAGACAGCCTTCAGAATGGGAGAAAATAATAGCCAATGAAGCAACGGACAAACAATTAATCTCAAAAATATACAAGCAACTCCTGCAGCTCCATTCTAGAAAAATAAACGACCCAATCAAAAAGTGGGCCAAAGTACTTAACAGACATTTCTCCAAAGAAGACATACAAATGGCTAACAAACACATGAAAAGATGCTCAGCATCACTCATTATCAGAGAAATGCAAATCAAAACCACAATGAGGTACCACCTTACACCAGTCAGAATGGCTGCCATCCAAAAATCTACAAGCAATAAATGCTGGAGAGGATGTGGAGAAAAGGGAACCCTCTTACACTGTTGGTGGGAATGCAAACTAGTACAGCCAATATGGAAAACAGTGTGGAGATTCCTTAAAAAACTGCAAATAGACCTGCCATATGACCCAGCAATCCCACTGCTGGGCATATACACCGAGGAAACCAGAAATGAAAGAGCCACGTGTACCCCAATGTTCATCGCTGCATTGTTTACAATAGCTAAGACATGGAAACAACCTAGATGCCCATCAACTGACGAATGGATAAGAAAGCTGTGGTACATATACACAATGGAATATTACTCAGCATTAAAAAAACATCATTTGAATCAGTTCTACTCAGGTGGACGGAACTGGAGCCTATTATCCAGAGTGAAGTAAGCCAGAAGGAAAAACAACAATACAATATACTAATGCATATATATGGAATCTAGAAAGACGGTAACGAGAACCCAGCATGCGAGATAGCAAAAGGAACGCAGATGTATAGAACAGACTCATGGACTCTGTGGATGAGGGCAAGGGTGGGATGATATGGGAGAATGGCATTGAAACATGTTAATTATCATATGTGTAATTAATCGGCAGCCCAGGTTTGATGCTCGGGGCTGGTGCACCGAGATTTCCCAGGGGGAGGGAGGAGGGAGGGAGGAGGGAGGGGGGTTCTGGAGGGGGAGCATATGTAAACCCATGGCGATATCATGTCATTGTATGGCAAAACTAATAAAAAAAAAAGAAATAAAATGTATTCTGAAGTTAGCATGTCTTCAAAGGCAGATTTTTAACACACCATGAAAAAAAACTCTATGTGGGAATTTAGGTGGTTCTTGGTGCCTAGAAGTACTCCACGTAGATCTGATAACAGGAGCACAAGGAAAACAAACAAATACAGCAACGATGAAAACTATTCCGCTGCAAATAGTTCTGTCTCCTTAAATTGTGGTCAAATACACAGACACAGTCTCCCATTTTAGCATTTTAAGTGGTGCAGTAGTGTTAAGCACATTCACATTTTGTGCAATCTCCAGAACCTTTCCATCTTGCAAAACTGAAACTTTAAACCTGGTAAACAGTAACACTCCAGTTCTCTTTCCCTCTAGCCCCTAGCAACCACCATTATACTTGCTTCTGTGGGTTGGACTATTCTAGATGCCTCATATAAGGGGAATCACACAGTATTGTCCTTTTGTGTGATCAGCATATGTCACTTGACATAATATCTTTAAGGGTTACTCATGTTGTAGCATGTGTCTGAATTCACTCATCTTAAGACTGAATAATAGTTCACTGTACGCATATACCACATTTTGCTTATTAATCTGTCAATGGACATTTGGGTTGCTTCCACTTTAGGCTGTTGTTAACAATGTTACTGGGAACAATATACATAAATACCTATTTGATACCTTGTTTTCAGTTCTTTTGGATATATAAAGCAGTGGAATTTCTGGATCATATGTTAACTCTGTGTTTAATATGCTGAGGAACTGCCCTACTGTTTTCCATAGTGGCCACACCATTTTACATTCCTACCAACAGTGCAGAAGGGTTCCAATTTTTCCCCATCCTTGACAACACTTGTTATTTTCTGTTGTTGTTGTGTGGTTTTTATTATTTTTATTTTATAGTAGCTATTCTAATGGGTGTGAGGGAATATATCATTGTGGTTTTGATTTGCATCTCCCCGATTAGTGATGTTGAATATCTTTGATATGCTGTTGGCCATTCATGTTTTGTCTTTGGAGAAATGTCTGCTTTAAGTCCTTGGCCCATTTTTGAGTCAGGTTATTAGTTATTGAGTTATAGGAGTTCTTTACAGATTCTGGATGTTAAACCTTGTTAAAGATGGAATACACAAATATTTTCTTCCGTTCTATGGGTTGCCTTTTCTCTCTGTTGTGCCTTTGATGCCCAGAAATTTAAGATTTTGATGTAGTCCAATGTACCTGTTTTTCCTTTTGATGCCTGTGCTTTCAGTGTCACATCCAAGAAGTTATTGCCCAATCCAATGTCATGAAGCTCCTCCTCTAAGAGTTGTATAGTTTGGGTTCTTCCATTTAGGTCTTTAATTTATTTTGAGGTAATTTTATTTTTTACATTAACCATCACGGATGTTTATTTTATTTATTTTTGGCCGCACTGGATCTTCTTTGCAGCCCACAGGCTTTCCCTAGTTGCCTCCAGCCGAGGTTACTCTTCATCGCGGTTCGTGGGCTTCTCACTGCGGAGGCTTCTCTTGTCGCAGAGCACGGGCTCTAGGACGCATAGCTTTGGTTGTGTGTCACCCGGGCTTCATCGCTCTGAAGCATGTGGGATCTTCCCGGACCAGGGATCAAACCCGTGTCCCCCGCATCGGCAGGTGAATTTGTTAAGACTGGACCACCAGGGAAGTCCCTGAGGTCATTTTTATATACTAGGTAATGTAGGAGCCCAGAGTCCAGCTTCATGTGGATATCCAGTTTTCTTTCAAATAGTTATCTGAAAATAAGATCTATGGTTGATGGTGACAGTTTATCATATTTCACCATCTTTGGTTGAATAAAATAAGTTAGTTACCTTGGCTACGGTGCCGAACAAAAAGCATTCAAATTCACCTTGTAGGTTTCATTAGTTTCACGTTCCCATCTTTATATTGTTTAAATATAATCTTAATTTAAAATAACACGCTGCTCTCTCAGCAGCATGGACTGGTTTCTAACAATATAAATCTCAGGGAGGTGTTGGTGGGTGGATCCATGAATCATCGATGTGTGCGGTGGGTCAGTACTAGGCACCGGCCAGCTGTTTTCTGCCTGTGAGTGGGGTCCTGGGGTCCTGCACTCCTGCTCTCTGCACTTTCCCAGTGCTCCTGATGTCACGGATTTTAAGAGTAAGAGTTGTTGCTGTTATATTTTTGCTACCTTGGGTTTCTAAATAAACCTGCGGCCAGACTGCCACCACCGAGCGCCGTTTTTTTGCAGATTTGGGCCCCAGACTCAGAGCCCATAAGCAGAGTTCTGAACCCCTGATGCAGGAGACACACAAAACCCAGAGATCCAAAGCACTTCCAAACTTTTGACCTGCCCGTAATTTAGAGCTCTTCCCAGAAGATTAATTCTTCACACTGGTGGTTAATACCCACCGGGAAAACTAATCTCCAGGAGGCAGAGTGCCACCAGTAGAGGGCGTTTGGAGGAGGCCTGTGCTGAAAATGTCAACTGGCTTCCTCGGCCTCTCACACCTCAAGCTACCTCCCGCATCTGGAATAGTCATCAGGAGCTGGAGAAGGACCCAAATTTCCCGGGAAGAATGCTAAATCACGGGAGGTTTACGGTGCCAAGAAAAATAGCCTGGCCCAGCTTTGGGGCCGGGAGCCTCAATTGCCACCTCGGGAAGCTGCCATCACCCCACATAGTGCAACGTGGCCTGATTTTGCCAAAACAAAAGGGAAGGCCTTCCGGCAATTTCTGTGGCTTTCTGTTGCAAAATTAAATTGTCTGCTTTTAATTCTCCTTTACTGGCTTAATACAAATTGGAATTTCAAAACCAGTGAAAGACAGAAACCTCACTTTGGAGTGGAAGACAGATCCCACATGACCTGTATTTCAGTCTGGGACAAACAGATGGATCGTGGAAACTTCTGGGGAGTGGAGGCTTTGGTGGTAGTAGGATCCCTAGGCTTTGGGGCTCCTGGACCACCCCCATGTGTGCATGTACTCGGAGCCCATGGGGGCCAATAGTTGTTTCCACACACAGAACAGAAGCTTGCCAGACTTCCCCGCTCAGGACGCTACCCTGGTATGCATCTAGAGCCAAGTGCCAGCTCATTTATGTGTATTTCCACATGGGGCTCCTGGACCTCTTCCCAGGAGCATGCAGGATTTAAAGGAAACTGGCCTCCTCTGCACCCAGCCCTGGATAAGCTCTGCAGTGATCAAGCACAGGAAGACAAGCTCTGCCCTCAAGGAGGTCCAGGTGCATGCAGAAGACAGACTCTCAGACAGGTGCCACCCAGTAGGACCCAGGAGGGAAGCATGAGGACAAGGGAGTCCCAGCAATGTGCCAAGACCAGCCTAGGGGGATTAAGGGGGTTTCCTCAAGGAGATGATGGCAGGGTCAACCTTGAAGAACCAGTAGGAGTTGACTAAGTTAATGAGGAGGAAGGGGCATCTTGAGAGGCAGACGTACATGAGCAAAGCCTCACTCAAGCTCGAGGGAGCCAGACGTCAGAAAACTAGAGAAGGAGGAGGCTGCTGCTTCCTCAACCTCAGCACACGCACCAAGGTTCTGCCATAATCATTACCTCCAGGTCCCCCTGGCTCTTCCCCTCCAGTGTCTCCCTTGACCCTGTCAAAGCCCCAAAGTTTATTGGGGTTGATGGAGCATCACTTAGCTTATTTCATCACTTAGCTTGTTTTCCTGCCTCTGCTGTCCTGTTGAGTACCCCAAGCCACAGCCCCTCATAAAGAAAGTAGTCTCTGCCCCCAGAATGTGGGAGATCACTAGAGAAGGAAGGTTCAGCATACAGCCTGCATGGTGCCATACCCAGAGAACCTGCCTCTGGAAGGCAGTGCCACTCTGGGGTCAGATGGATTGAATCCTAATCCCATACCCACCACTAATGAATCAAGGGACTTGGGCAAGTCCTGTAAGCTCTCCAATCCTCAGTTTCCCACTGATGAAACAGTGAAGGCGTGAGGAGGAAATGAGATTGAGGTCAGGTATGTAAGGCATTGGGGCTTCCCTGGTAGTTCTGTTGGTAAAGAATCCACCTGCAATGCAGGAGACCCCAGTTCAATTCCTGGGTTAGGAAGATCCCCAGGAGAAGGGATAGGCTACCCACTGTAGTATTCTTGGGCTTCCCTGGTGGCTCAGTTAGTAGAGAATCTGCCCGCAGTGTGGGAGACCTGGGTTTGATCCCTGGGTTGGGAAGACCCCCTGGAGGAGGGCATGGCTACCCACTCCAGTATTCTTGCCTGGAGAATCCCCATGGACAGAGGAGCCTGGGGGGCTACAGTCCATGGAGTTGCAGAGTTGGTCATGACGGAGTGACTTTCACTTTCACTTGTAAGGCATCAGAGCATGACCGTATTGATTGCCAAAACCTAGATGAAGAGACGCAAAGTGGTGATGTCCTAGCTCGTCTTCTCCAGACTTCCCACACTATGTTTTTTCTCTACATTTCCCCTCCCTCTCTTCTCTTTCCAGCATAATGAAAGTTTGGTTGGTTTAATACAGATCTAAAGCAATGGCTCCCGGACTTCCCTGGTGGTCCAGTGGCTAAAACTGTGCGTTCCCAGTGTAGAGGGGCTTGGGTTTGATCCCTGGTCAGGGAGCTTGATCCCACATGCCACAATAAAAGATTCCAAGTGCTGCAACTAAGACCTGTTGCAACCAAATAAATAAGCAAATAAAATTTTAAAATAAATAAAGCAAAGGCTTCAACAAAAAGCATATTATACCTAATAGGCCAGGTATAAGCAGTTGAGGTCTCCTAATGATCATTCCATGATGTCAGCAACCTGAGTTCTTTCCAACCTGTTACTCTGTCAGTCCCAAGGATTGTCTTCATCCATGTTGCTCCAGATGGCTCTCCCCACCCAGGTCTGCATTCCAAACAGCTCAGGTGGGGCAGGGGGGAAAGCACATGGCACATCCTCTTTCTTTAAGTCATATCCTGAAAATTGCCCACATCACTTCTACTCACATCCTTGTGGCTTGGCCTTAGCCAGGGGCTAGACCTGGCTACAAAGGAGGCTGGGTAGCTGTGTGCTCAGGGACCAAATGACAGCTCTCGATATTGGGAGATCATTGAGTCGTCTTTCTTCAGCCCCGTTAGCCTACTCCTCAAGGGTATGAAAGCTCAGAGCTGGGCTCCACTGCTGCAGATTTATTCCCAGGGAGGGAGGCCGACTGCTAACCTGCTACAGTGAAAAGCCCCATCATCAGCCCTCTGCCTTCTTAGAAAGCAGAACAAGGGGGCAGCCTAAAATAGCAGTAGGAGAGCTGCAGTTTATTTGGGGAGAGGCTTCCCTGAGAGAGGGGGTTGGTCACTGTAGCAGCTGCTGGCCTGCTGCCCACAACTTGGTACAGGCCTCTGTGTACTGGAGGGTGGTAGACAGCCAGTCGTTGGGTGCAGAGAAAGGGAGGGAGGAAGTCTGAGACACCAGGGCTTCCCTGATAGCTCAGTTGGTAAAGAATCCATCTGCGATGCAGGAGACGCCAGTTTGATTCCTGGGTTGGAAAGACCCACTGGAGAAGGGACAGGCTACCCACTCCAGTATTCTTGGACTTTCCTCGTGGCTCAGCTGGTAAAGAATCTGCCTGAAATGTGGGAGACCTGCGTTCGATCCCTGGGTTGGGAAGATCTGCTGGAGAAGGGAATGGCTACCGACTCCAGTATTCTGGCCTGGAGAATTCTATAGAGTCTATGGAGTCTGTAGAGCCTGGAGCCGATAGTTCTATAAAGAACTATACAGTCCATGAGGTCACAAAGAGTCAGACGTGACTGAGCGACTTTCACTTCCCTGGTGGTCCAGCGGCTTAGACTCCGGATTTGCAATATAAGTGGCCTGGGTTTGATCCCTGGTCAGCGAACTAGATCCCACATACCAAAACTAAAGGTTCCGTGTGCTCCAACTAAGACCTGGTGCAATCAAATAAATAAATAAATATTTAAAAAAATAAAGATGCAGTTTTTCTCTGAAGGTTCTAGTCTGTTCTGAGTTGGAGGCACAAAGTGAAAAAGCCTTTTGTTTTATTTTTACGTAATGTTTTGAAAAGGTTATAAATTCACATTATTCACAATCTTTGAAAAGATAAAAAGGAGTAGCTTTCAGAGTCCCTCACCCCTCTTCCCAACAGGTAAGTGCTCTAATGAGTGTCCTACCTGCCTTCCAATCCTCCTTCTGCAAGGACAGCAAAAATGAAAATACACTCAGCCATGCCCACCTACCTCTTTTCCCAACACTGTCTGGTGCCCTGCTCTGTGGACACATCCTCGAGGCCAGCAGCTCATGTTCTCCCCAGTGGCCTTGCTCTCCTTGTCCTATGGTGTTTCACAAAACTAGCCTGAGCCACGACAACATATATTTCATACCTTCCATGCATGACATTTTTCACATATGCTTTACAAATGTGCGTCTTCACCCTGAATCCAATGTCCCGGGAAATATGTCTTTTCCACATGGTCGCTAATATAATATAAAAAGCATTTCCCCCTTCCCTTGGCCCCAGGAGGGAGCTATATCATGAAAATAGAAAAGCGATGAGAAAATGAGAAATCCTGCCTCCAGAGCTCTCTCTCCAAGTGGTTTTCCAGAGGCTCCTGGGACTGCATCACCTTGAGAAGCGTAAATCACCAGTGAGGCCGGGTGAAGCTGTCACCCAGTGGTCCGGCGCATGACCATCTCTGCTCGGTGGCCACTGACCCACAGTGTGCCTGCTGTGTAGGTGTGGTCCTCTGCCTGTCCACCCACCTGCCTGATGTGAGCAGGCCTGGCATCGGGATGGGCACACAATCCCTGGTGGACCCATATCTTGCAGAGCTGCAGAGTGTTTAGGTGAGGCACACAGCCATCGTGGTCCAACCGTTTGGAGGGAAACCTTACCGTGGGTGATCTTTCCACAGACCATGGGGATGCCTCCAACCTTCCAATAAAACCCCGGGGAGCTCTGAGCTCAAGTGTGGCAGACTTCATGAGTCTTCAGTATAAGCCATGGCTTGGAAACCTGGCTAAAACGCCAGATCCAGGGCTTGGTAAATGCCAGCCTCAGCCTGCCTTTCCTTCCTTCACCCTGCCCGTCCCTCTAACCCCCAACATGCCCAAGTTATCAATAAGTGAAGCTCAGAGAAGCAAGATCTCCTCTAGTCTCCAAGCCCTACTCTTTGTAAGAAAGATCACAGCTTGTGGTGCTAGGGGGCGCTGTTGGGCAACTTTTCTGTGCTCGAAGGTCTTGCCTTCATTAAAAAAAAAATCAGATATTATTTTTCAGAACAATTTGAGGTTCAGAGCAAAAATGAGCAGGAAGTACAGATAATTTTCATATACCCCCCTGGCCCTCCAACACACAGCCACCTCCACCGCCAACATTCTTCACCAGAAGGATACCTGTTTTATAGTCTATGAGCCTACGTTGACACATTATTGTCACTCCAATTCCATAGTTTACTTAGGGTTCACTTTTGCTGTTGTTCACCCCATGGATTTTTGGAAAACGTATAATGACAGGTGTCACCACTGTGGTATCATACAGAGTAGTTTCACTGCCCTAAATCTCCTCTATGCTCTGTCTATTCATCCGTGTCTCCCCTCAGTTCCTGGAGACTACCAATCTTCTTAAAGTCTCCACAGTTGTGTCTTTTCCAGAATGTCATACAGTTGGAATCCCACGGTATTAGCCTTTTCAGATTGGCTTCTTTCACTTACTTACGTGCATTTAAGTTTTCTCCATGTATTTTCATTTCCTTTTAGTGCTGAATAATATTCTATTGCCTGGATGTATCACAAGTTTATTTATCTGTTCACCTTTGGTAGGACATCTTGGTTGCTTTCAGTGTGAGGCAACTATGAGTAAAGCTGGGCTTCCCTGGGGGCTCGGAAGGTAAAGAATCTGCCTGCAATGCTGGAGACGTAAGAGACTGGGGTTTGATCCCCGGGTCGGGAAGATCCCCAGGAGGAGGGCATGGCAACCCACTTCCAGTCTTCTTGCCTGGAGAATACCATGGACAGAGGAGCCTAGGGATCTACAGTCCACAGAGTTCCACAGAGTCAGACACAACCGAAGTGACTTAGGACGCACGCACACATGAGCGAGGCTGCTGTAACCGTCTGTGAGCAGTTTTTTGGGTGGACATATGTTTTAAACTCATTTGAGTGAACTCCAAGAAGCACGACGGCTGGATTCCCACCTGTGTATTTAGAGGCAGGATGTCCAGTGGGCTAGGCTGTCTCATAATATTAGCTCCCTGGACCCCTGCAGCCCCTTGTCCTTCTACGCCACAGCACCCGCCTCACTCTTCCAGAGGTTCTGCTCCCTCCTGCTGGCAGAGACACCCTGAGAGGGGTGAGCGCTGGGCCTGCCTCTTCCCTCCTCCCTCTGTTTCATTCTTTATTCCACAAAGCTGAGGGCCAGAAGATTTTTCATTACAAACTGAATAATTTTTTCTCAACACCAGCATTTAATACAATCAACTACGCAGCTTTTCATTCATTACTGATATTTTGCAGTCACTGTTGGAGTGATTACTGTCACACCTCTTATTTGTTCTAAGTGTTTGTTGCAAGCATACAGCTGCACTGGCATTCAAATTTTTTATGAGTCAAACTGATGAGGATGTAAGATATACATAAATATATTTACAAAAGTACATAGATATGGGGCTTCCCTGGTGGCTCAGATGGTAAAGAATTTGCCTTCAATGTGGGAGACCTGGGTTTGATCCCTGGGTCAGGAAGGTCCCCTGGAGAAGGAAATGGCAACCCACTCCATTATTCTCATCTGAATCACTCCATGGACTGAGGACCCTGGTGGGCTACATATACATATGTATATATGTGTATGTGTGGGATGGAATACTACTCAACCATAAAAAGCAATGAAATTTTTGCCATTTGCAGCAACATGGATGGACCTGAAGGTTATTATGCTTAGTGAAATAAGTCAGACAAAGAAAGGCAAATACTGTCTGTTATCACTTATATGTGGAATCCAAAAACATAAAATAAATGAATATGATAAAAAAGAAACAGATTCACAGATATTGAAAATGAACTAATGATCACCAGTGGGGAGAGGGAGGAGAAAGAAAGGGGTAGAGGATTAAGTACAAACTACTACATGCACATGACTTACAAGGATATATTATACAGCACAGGGAATATAGACAATTTTTTACAATAACTATAAATGGAATATAATCTATAAAAAATTTTGAATCACTATGTTGTACACTTGAAACTAATATAGTATTGTAAATCAGATATATCTTTGTAGAAAAAAATGGTTATGGTGCTTTACCCTAGGGACTCTAGTTCCTCCATGAATCTTTGGGGAAAACAGTCCTAACTTTCAGGCATCCCAGTCTAACCTGGGAGCCACCAGGACTTGGCATCTCCCCTTCATGGATTCTTTGTTCTCAGACAAGAAACTGGTGGTTGGTTTGGGCTAGTATTTTTAACACTTAGTCTAGGTTGTCAATATTTTAAAATCAGGACCTTGGAAATATAAACCTTGTTTGCAGCTTCTCTTAAAAAGTCAGAGAATGAGGCCAGCCTGTGCTTCTGTTCCTACAGGGTACCAGTCTGCACCCTCAAGGTGAGTGGGACACTCAGTTCCTTCCAGTCTGTCTCACCTGTTTTGCTCCTGTAAGCCTTTGAGTTTGCAGCCCTTGTGTGAGCTGTTTCTTATGGCTGCTATAGGAAACTGCTATAAATTTTAGTGTGTGTAGTTCTGGAAACCAGAAGTCTGAAATCAGTATCATGGAGCTTAAACCAAGGGGTCAGCAGAACCATGCTCCTCTCAGAAGCTGTAGGGGAAGCAGCCTTTCCTTGCAGTTTCCAGCTTCTGGTAGCTACCAGCATTTCATGGCTTGTGTTCATCACTCAGTTTTCAAGGTCAGCATCTTTAAGCCCTACTCACTCTACATGGGGCCCCTTGTCTATGTGTGTGAAACTTCTGTATGCCCACCTTTTGTAAGGATATCTGTGATTGTATTTAGTCCCACACAGATAATCTAGGGTAGTTTGTTTGTCTTAATAGCCTTAATCACACCCTTTACCATATAAGTTATTGTTCATTATTTTGCCATATCAAGGTACCATTTCCAGGTTTCAGGATTAAGAAGCAGATATGTCTTGGGACCATTATTCAGCCTTCCACAGTCCAGAAGCCTTCCTTTAGGGAGCTAGCATTCTAGAGAGTCAGGAAAGAAAGGAGGAGTGATGGGACCGGGAGCAGCGCCACATACATCAGAAAACCAGAGAGACTCTAGTTCACAAGGGACTGAATTGGGACTTCCCTGGTGGTCCAGTGGTTAAGAATCCACTCTGCAATGCAGAGGATTTGATCCCTAGGCAGGGGACTAAGATCCCATGTGCCATGGAGCAACTTAGCTCATGCCCCCGGACTAAAGAATCGATGCACCCACCACCATGAAAGATCCTGTGTGATACAATGAACATCCTGCATACCGCAACTAAGACTTGATGCAGCGAAACAAATAAATATATATATTTACTTTTTAAAATGAGAGCGAGACTGAAGTGAGGCATGAGGCCTTCAGTGCAAATGCCCTGAGGCACCATCTTGCGGGTCAAGCATTGTCTGTGAGCTCAGGAGGGGACACGGGGAGAAGGCTGGAAGACCGGGAGCAGAGCAGACAGTCAGTCCCTCAGGGGCCTTGTAAGCTATAGTGGAGGGTTTGGCTTGTGTCCCTAGGCAACAGTGAGCTGTGGGAGGACTTCCATCCGTGAAGGGACGTGAGCTATTGAGTTGCACAGGGCTAACGGGTGCCCCTTCTGCAGGCACCCTCCCCTGGGTCAGTCGGGGATGACGTGGGGGGCTCCTCTCAGGCCACAGCACTGCCCAGCTAGAAGCCTTTCAGGCCCCACTGATTGTCCCTTATGCTGGGCACCCCCTTGCTCCACACGTTCCACTGAGCACTCACCACCCACGTTTGTAACAGTGCCACAGGCGACACCAAACTCCAGTACTTCCGAAATCTCAGATGACTAGAAGCGGGTAGGGAAGGGGGAGACTTTAGATGTCATGCTCTGACCATGAAGCAGTGCCGCCCACTTGAAGCTTTAAGAAGCCAGACTGTCTGGGTTTGAATCTGAATTCAGACACTTAGCAACCGTGGGACCCTGGGGGAGTCCCATAACCTCCTTAAGCTTCTTTTCCTCCTCTATAAAATGGAGATCAAATGCCTTCCAGAGTCGAGGTGAAGATTCAAAGAGATAAAACAGGAAAAAGGATGTAAAGCTGGGGCTTAGATTAGGAAACAGAATAAATGTTAACTGTTGTTATTTGATTTTTAGTTCCTGTAAGAGACAACTTTGAGAGCAAGCTCTTCCTTTGTTTTCTGAGAAGTGCGGGGTACGGGGAGCAGGAATAACTAACAGAGCATTTGATTTTATATAGAAAAGAGCCAAGATGTTCTTCTGGGATGGAGCGCTTCCAGGCAACAAAATAAAAACACTTGAGAGTTTTGTATAACTGCATGAAAGCTTGTCTTCATTCAAGGCAGAACTGTGCCTCTTGCCAGTTGCTTGTAGAAATAAAAATGATGAGATTTTGCTCTCAAGGCTGGAGGTAGGGGTACAACATGGCTGGGGCTTTCCCATGTGGAGGAGAGTGCCAACCAGGGACCCCAGGGACCCCAATACATCAGGAGGGGCCTGAGGCTACTATGGCTTTAAGACTTTGAACCTGGTCACACTTAGGAGCTAGTCTGAGGTTTTTCATCTTGCTCTATGGTTCTTTCCTGTTCTTCTTCCAGGCAAATCTGGTCCTCGTTGGGGGCCTTGTCAAAGTATCCCTGGCCACAGTTGGGCTGTGGGAGTCTGGAGCTCAGCAGGGCCTGGGAAGGCTTGTAATGTGGTGGCAAGAGGTCATTGGAGAACAGGAGAGTGGGGAGCTGGAGTTGGGAGGTGAAACAAGGGAATAGCAGTAACCAGGGTTTGAGGCAAGAGCACACTCAACCTGCAGGATCCCAGAAACCCTGGGGAGAGGAACCTGATAAACGCAGTCTTGCTACGGCCAAGAAGGCTGATGGTTCTCTCATGCTGGGTGGGCATGAAAGGGAAGCCTGACCCTTGGGAACAGTGAGGATCTGGGTGTCTGGGTTACAGATGATTCTTCATCTTTGTGGTCACCCTGTAGGGTAGGTACTGTCAGGTAGTTTGTTTTTCAGGTGGGGGACTGAGCACAGAGAGGGTAAAGTACCCAGTCCTCAGTCACAGCTAGTAAGGAACAGAGTTAGAATTCATATTGGTCTGTCTGATCCCCAAACCTGCTGGTTCCCCTGTGGAGCAGGCCCTTACCTGAACTCTGCAGTAACTGTAGTCATTGAATTCCGCTCAAGGTCTTCTCATGAGGGAGTTTCTGGGAAAATACTGCCCCAGAGAAGCCCTTTCTGGGGTATTCTCAACACAGTTCATGACCTCCAACTCAATCCCGGGCCCCACCTTTCTTTTTTCAAGGAGGCCACGCTTACTGATGATTGCGAGGCAGTGTGTAGAGTGTCTAGACCATGGACCCAGGAGCAGTGTTGCTAAGAGCGGTTGACATCACAGGTACCTGGTCAACCTGAAGGTAGTCGGGATTCCCCTGGAGTCAGCCCTTTCCTGCCGGTCTGCGAAGCTGCCGGTAGATGGCGCTCCGACTCCTCTCCCTGTTCTGAGATCTGCGCTTCGTGCTTCAGATTCCCAACGTCCTCCCTCCAGTCTGGGGCTCGCCTGGCAACAGCGCAGGCGCTTGCAGATCAAGAATTGCTTCTTCACTGTTTTCCTTTTAGCAGACTCTGATGCGACGCTTGCTGAGTCCCAGGGCCTGTTCTCTGTGCTATGTGTTCAGCGTTCACGGTTCAATGGGGGGGGGACAGATGAAGCCACTGCAGTTCAGTGGGGCCACCTCTAGGACAGGGGAGGTCTGGGCAGGAGCTTGAGGGCTGAGGGGGCACTCAACTCCTGCACTGGGTGGCCTCACACTGTCTCCGTGGCAGGCTGTAGCTAACGTTCTCAGACAGCTGTGCCTGGGTGACCTGGGACCCACCCTCACCCCTACCCAGGCACAAAGTTAGTGCCCAAGAAACGAAGGGGAGTACAGGAGAGCATTGCGGAGGCTGCGCGGATCACCCATCGGGGTCCCGCCGGCCCTGCCATGCAGCAGCACCATGGTGGCCGTAGCAGCAGCAGTCTGTTCATGCCCTGGGGACGTCTCAGCTCCTCGTAGATTCACCGTGGCCTCTGGGCACCTTCTCTGAAGCTGCTGTCTCTGAGAGGGTCCCAGGGTGTTCACCCCCACAGCCAGGCCTCAGGGCTGCACCCAACCTTGAAGACAGATCCAGCCACAGGGCACCAAGGGGAGCAGGGAATGAGCGAAGGGAGTTGGGCTGATGGAAAAGGGAGTACTACCCTGCACTCAGCTCCTTTTTATACGGTTCCTGAGGTTCAACCCTGAATACTCATTGGAAGGACTGATGCTGAAGCTGAAGCTCCAATACTTTGGCCACCTGATCCAAAGAGCCGACACATTGGAAAAGACCCTGATGCTGGGAAAGGTAGAAGACAAAAGGAGAAGGGGCAGCAGAGGATGGGATGGTTGGATGGCATCACTGACTCAATAGACATGAATATGAGCAAACTCCAAGAGATGGCGAGGGACAGGGAACCTGGCCTGTTGCAGTCCCTGGGGTTGAAAAGGGTTGGACGTGGCTGAAAAGCAACAACAATTCAATTCCTGTCATGTGTTGGCTCTGTTCTGGGCACTGTATCTTCTGTTATCCTCACGGCAACCTTTTCAGGGGACATAATCTTCCCTGCTAGATAGATGGATCATGGAAGTTCAGGGAACAAAAGGCTCAGGTCCAGGTGAACACAAGGTGAGTGATGGATGAAAAGCTATGCTGTTGACACATGGCATCAGGTGCTTTGGGGAGACAAGGGCCAGCCCCAAACCATGGTGCTGAGAAGGGGCCTGTTAGTGAGTACCTGAGTATAGATCTGGTGAGTGCCTCTTTCCGAGTCAGCTGACTCCAGACTAATGCCCCCAGTTTAGCTCTGGTTTCTCACCTGGGTGCATAGCCACCACAGCACACAGCCCTTCCTGTCCTCATACAAGACCCAGGTCACCTGGGCCACCTCCAGGGACTCTTCTGTTTTCACTTGCTGGCCCTGATTCCTGGTTGAAGTTTCATGTACAGCCTGAAGTCTGAGCCCAAGTCAACCCATAGTGATGACAACCCATGATGTCCCACCCCTCCTCCCAAAGCGACTTCTCAAAACCAGCCTCTTGAATACTCTCCCAGCCGTGCTGGGTCCTCAGTCTTTCTTTTCTCTTCCTTCAAACAGTTCATTATTTGCACGGAGATTTCGCTTTTATTTGACTTTTTTTTCCCTTCATATATAACCTATAAAAGGGCTGCCGTTATTTCAGAATATATTCTGGGTCCTATTCTGTGCTCAATTACACACCATCTATAGTTGATTTTCATGAAATTTAAATAACAAAGAGGGACGCTTATGTCATTTCTTCCTTATAAAAATACACCCTTGAAATCCTCTCTCATTGGAAAGCTGCAGCGTGTCCGCAGTTTAACAGCTTGTGAGAGTGTGTGTGTATGTGCTGCCTCATTAGCCGTGCACACAGAGTGAGGTGCGTCCTGGTAACAAGAGCTAAATTTGCACTCTCTGTCCCCAGATGGAAACAGACTGCCCGGACCGCCAGGACATGGCAACATCTGCCAGGCTAGGCCACAGCATCGGGCCAGGGCAACCTGCCACAGGGAGGTCAGAGATCCTGTCCTGTCAGCTGGGGATCCAAGGGGGGGCGTGTTTTGGCAGAGACATAGGGGGACCACAAGCGGACAGGCAGGATGTCTCAGTGGCAAGACGTTAAACACCCAAGTTGGGCTGACCCCTCGGGAGCCCCAGATGGGGGTCGGCATGTCGCTCTGGGTCTAAAGGGCCTCACTGCCCAGGCAGAGGAAGGGTCTGAATCCTTGCAGGCTTGACCCAAGTCCTGGAGCCCAGGGTAGTGGCTGAGAACCAGAGGGCTTGCTAGGACCCTTGTGATAGGGCTAGCCTGTTGAGTAAGGGGTGATGATATTCGACTTCCAATTTTAAGCTTTCCTCTTCTGGATTGGATTCGTCATGTGGGGCCCAGCAGAGAGGAGCAAAGGGACTTCATCCCTGAATCGGGGGCTGTCAAGGGCTGGTAATTGCAGGGGAGTCTGGACTTGTGGAGGACCTCAGCCTTCATTCCTTACACCCCAAAGCCTCAGCACCTGCAGGAGTTTTTGTGCCAGTTTCACAAAAACTTCTGCCTCTAGGTCTCCCCTCAACGAAGCTGGACAGGAGCAGCAGGGCCCCCGCAATCACAGGAGCCATTCCGGGTGACACTCAGCGATCTGGAGATGACCTTCATGGGCCCGGCCTGTCATCCTAGCCAGTTTGGAGGAGTGGCACTCGGGCTGGGCCTTAAATACTGTGATGCCTGAGAGAATGGGCAGGGGATATCTGAGAGGAGGAACGGCGTAGACAAACGCCAGCAGCAGGCAAGTGCAACTCGGGTTTGGAGGGAGAGAAGAGCTGTTAAGTTTGGAAAAGATAATTACAAAGTCTCCCATAAAAGTAAATAAAAATATGTGTTGTTGTGGAATAGGAAAAAAAAACCACATAGAACTGCACCCCAAATCCTCTGTTATCGAGACCCACACGTGAAATATAAATGTAACAATGGTTAGTAGTTAAGGGTCCAGACTCTCTTGCCTGTGCTGTGCTCAGTCATGTCCTTGCAACCCCAGGGGCTGTAGCCCGCCAGGTTCCTCTCTCCATGGGATTTCCCAGGCAAGAGTACTGGAGTGGGTTGCCATTTCTTTTTCTAGGGTATCTTCCCAATGCAGAGATCAAACCTGCATCCAGGTGGGTTCAGGTATCAGTACATAAAATATGTATATATAAAATATCTATACAATGAATGGTCTAGAAGCAAAAACACCCCAGTTGCAATGAGCACATTTAATATCCAGGTCTTGGTTTCTAAAAACAACAATGACAACAAAACCAGGGCTCCTTGGAGGATAGCTAATTTTAAGGTTGGGGAAGGAAAAATACAAGATGAGCCTGGAACATCTCTTTATGTCAAAAAATAAGGAAGTCTTCAAAGAATGATGGGGATGTATCAAAATGACTCAGAAGCCAGCCTGAAGAGTCTCCATAAATCATACATGGATTAATCTGAACATCAAGCAAATAATGACAGTAAAAGATTATAAACCACTGAATGATTCCGTGAGTCTAAACTGGTATAAATAAATGAATAAATGAGTGAGCAAATGAATAAATAATAAATGAGGTAGAAGCAAAAAAACTTTAAAGAAATGCCAACTAATGACTGTAGAAAAATTATGGAGTTAGAAAATTTTGTTTTGAGAACATTATATAAACATCAGTGGATGCTAAAACTAATGGGTGAAAGTCTGATGAGGATCTGGATATTTATAGTCTCAAACAATCTCCCCATAAAAGAAAAAGGGCTTCCCAAGTGGTGCAAAGGTAAAGAATCCGCCTACCAATGCAAGAGATGGGTTCTGTCCCTGGGTCAGGAAGATCCCCTGGAGAAGGAAATAGCAACCCATTCCAGTATTCTTGCCTGGAAAATCCCATGGACAGAGGAGCCTGGTGGGCTATAGTCCTTGGGATCGCAGAGAATCAGACACCCCTGGGCACACATACACATAAAGGAAAACATATTAATAGTTACTTTATAGTGGAAAGTCCTGGCAGATGTCACCTTAACCAAAAGCCTCAAGTTAACATCACCAGTATTAACATGACCAAGGTTGCCCCTGGTGGGAGAGGTCAGCATCAAGCACTTTCGTCATATAATACTGTGAGAAGAACTTATCACCTCCATTGTGTTTCTTCCAAAACATTGATCCTCAATCTGATTATGAGGAAACATCAGAAAAGTCTATATTGAGGGACGTTATACAAAATAGTTGGTCTACAATCCCCCAAAATGTCAAAGTCATATAAAATAATGGTGGAGAAACCATTCCAGATCTAAAAGAGATGAATGAGACATGACAACCAAAAGCAATGTATGATTCTAGATTGGACATTGGCTTTGAGAGATGATAGGTAAAGAGGACTCAACTGGAAAAATTGGAGAAATTTAATATGGACTGGGCAGTAGATATAAGCATATATCAATATTAACTCTCCTAATTTTGATGGTTATATTAAGATTATGTTTTTAAATGTTCTTTTTTTCAATAAATACACACTTTTTTTCAATAAATACACATGGGGTTCTCAAGGCAAAAATACTGAAGTGGTTTGTCATTCCCTTCTCCAGTGGACCACATTTTGTCAGAAGTCTCCACCATGACCCGTCCATCTTGGGTCATGTCAGAACTGATCAGGTCTTGGGTTTGTCAGAACTGAACATGGAACAACTGACTGGTTCCAAATTGGGAAAGGAGTATGTCAAGGTTGTATATTGCCACCCTGCTTAGTTAACTCATATGCAGAGGACATATGCGAAATGCAAACTGGATGAAATGCAAACTGGAATCAAGATTGCTGAGAGAAATGTCAATAACCTCAGATATGCAGATGAATCCATCCTTATGGCAGAAAGTGAAGAGGAACTAAAGAACCTCTTGATGAAAGTGAAAGAGGAAAGTGAAAAAGTTGGCTTAAATCTCAACATTCAAAAAACTAAGATCATGGCATCCCGTCCCATCACTTCACAGCAAATAGATGAGGAAACAATGGAAACAGTGAGAGATTTTCTTCAGTTGGGCTCCAAAATCACTGCAGATGGTGATTGCAGTCATGAAATTAAAAGACGCTTACTCCTTGGAAGAAAAGCTATGACAAACCTAAACAGCATATTAAAAAGCAGAGACATTATTTTGCCAACAAAGTGTGTCTAGTCAAAGCTGTGGTTTTTCCAGTACTCATGGAAGGATGTGAGAATTGAACTGTAAAGAAAGCTGAGCACCAAAGAATTGATGCTTTTGAACTGTGGTGTTGGAGAAGACTCTTGAGAGTCCCTTGGACTGCAAGGAGATCCAACCAGTCCTTCCTAAAGGAGATCAGTCCTGGGTGTTCATTGGAAGGACTGATGTTGAAGCTGAAACCCCAATACTTTGGCCACCTGATGTGAAGAGCTGACTCATTTGAAAAGACCCTGATGCTGGGAAGGATTGGGGGCAGGAGGAGAAGGGGAGGACAGAGGATGAGATGGCTGGATGGCATCACCGAATGGACATGAGTTTGGGTAAACTCCAGGAGTTGGTGATGGACAGGGAGGCCTGGTGTGCTGCAATTCATGGGTTTGCAAAGAGTCGGACATGACTGAGCAACTGAACTGAACTGAACTGAGTAAATCAAAGAGATTCTTATTAATATCTACTTTTACTTACAGTTATTTATAAGGAGGGCTCATCCTTGTTCCCTCACAAGGCATCCAGGGATTTGTGTGCTATTCCTGGTCTTATATCTGGACAGCCATAGAAATGTCCTAGTTCTTCACTATCGTTGGTCCTAAAGTTGTTAGAATCTTCAGTATTTTAGAAGCTCCAGGGCATATGCCAGGAATAAGGCCAAATTTCTCTTTGATTGGTTCTTTGTAGATGCCATGGGGTGAGTCCAGAGGCATTTACCTTTGGCTAAGACCTCAGCACCTGATGAGTAACTTACAAATGAATGGTGTGAAGGTGCTCAAGGGGAAGATTGTCTTAGACACCAGTTCCTGCTCTGTGTACTCATTCCTCAGAGCAGGAGGCTGGTGTCAGAAGCCCAGATCACCCTGCATCTCTGTTCCACCAGTAGCTAGCTGTAGAAACTCAGGCTCATCATTGGCCTCTTACCTTCTTGTCTGGCAGACTCTCCCAAGAACCAAGCCAATAGCTTTAACCTGCAAGTCCATCCTCTCCTGCCCCACCCATTTTCAGCCCACCCTTGCCTCTGGGCTGGACAGTCCCACTTCAGCTGCCAGTACTCTCAGCATGCTCTAGCCCCAGTGGTTCTCAAAATGTGTCCCAAGGACCTGTGAGAGTCCAAAGACCTTTCCATGGGGTCTTCAAAGTCTTTGCTTTTCTAGTTACATATTTGTTTGAGAGTACATTTTCATATACTTCAACAACGTACCAGACCAGCTTCAATGCAGAAGTAGAGATGTGGATCTGTGTATGCTAAGTCATTTTAGTTGGATCCAACTCTGTGTGACCCCATGGACTGTAGCCCACTAGGCTCTGCTGTCCAAGGGATTCTCCAGGCAAGAATACTAGAGTGGATTGCCATGCCCTCCTCCAGGAGATCTTCCTGACCCAGGGATAGAACCCACATATCTGTCTCCTGCATTGGCATGCGAGTTCTTTACCACTAACGCCACCTGGGAAGCCCAGAGACATGACTCTTTAGCCAGATATTAAAGAGACTTGCAAAAATGTAAGGTACTCTTGTTTTGAAAAATAGTTATTTTTCATAAAAATATTATATGTTAACATGAAATGGGCTGATTATAGTTATTTCTTTTTTGTATTTACTTCAGCTTTATTGAGGTATAATTGACAAAATTGTAATATATTTAAAGTATGCAACTTCAAAGTATTGATTTGATACATGTATACACAGTGAAAGAATTCTCACTATGAAATTGATTTACATATCCATCACTATACATGTAAGAAAACTTAAGTTCTACTCTCTTAGCAAATTTCAATTATATAACTGAACGTTTATATTCTTTTTACCACCCTCTCCCTGCACATCCTCTAGCCATAGCAACCATAATTCCACAATCCCATGAGACCAATTTTTTTTTTTTAGATTTCACGTATAAGTGATATTGTAATATTTACCTTTTTCTGTCTGGTTTATTTCACTTAGCATATTGCCCTCCAGGCATATCCATATTGTCACACAGGATTCCCTTATTTTTTTATGGCTGAATAATATTCTGTTATATATATACTTACACACACATACATATCATATTTTCTTTATTCATTCATCTGTTGAATGAAACAAACTTAAGTTGTTTCTGTATCTTGGCTGTTGTGAATAATATTGCAGTGAATGTGAGAATACAGATATCTCTTGGAGAAAGTGATTTCATTTCTTTTGAATATATACCCAGAAGTAGGATTCCTGGATCATATGGTAGTTCTATTTTTAGTTTCTTGAGGAACCCTTTATGTCTCCATTTTCCTACCAACAGTATATAAATGTTCCCTTTTCCTCATATGCTCACCATGATTTGTTATCTCTTGTTTTCTATTTTTTTGGCAATAGACATTGTAACAAGTTTAAGTGATGCAGTTCTGATTTATATTTTTCTGATGATTAGTGACATTGAGCATATTTTTATATATATGCTGGTCATTTGTATGTATCCTTTGGGAAAAAGTCTGTTTGGGTCCTTTGTTCATTTTATCAATAAAATTGGGTTAATTGGTTTTTTGCTGTTGAGTTGTATGAGTTCCTTGCAGGTTTTAAATATTAACCCCTTATTAGATACATGGTTTGCAAATATTTTCTCCCATTCCACAGGTTAACTTTTCAGTGTGCTTTTGATTTCCTTGCTGTGCAGAAACTTTTTAGTTTGCTGTAGTCCAGCTTATTTTTGATTTTGTTGCCTTTGCTTTTGGTGTCAAATCCAAAGAAATTATCACCAAGACCAATGTCAAGGAGCTTAACTCCTCATGTTTTTTTTTCTAGGAGTCTTACGTTTTCAGATCTTATGTTTAAGTCTTTAATCATTTTGAGTCGATTTCTGTATATGGTGTAAGATACTGGTCCAGTTTCATTCTTTTGCATGCGGATATCCAGTTTTTCCAATATCATTTATTAAAAGGACTGTCCTTTCCCCATTGTTTATCCTTGGCTCCTTGGCTGAAAATTAATTGACCACATATGCATAGGTTTATTTTGGGGGTTTTATTCTGCTCCATTGATCTGTGTGTTTATTTCATGGCAATATTATACAGTTACGATTTCTATAGCTTTGTAACATACTTTGACGCTGATGCCTCCAGAGTCATTCTTCTTTTTCATGATTGCTTTTGTTATTTGAGGTTTGTGGGGTTGACCAAGCAGCCTACTTTTTTCTTGGTGGCTCCTAGTAGTTGACATCATGCCAGGATACATCAGTGTCCCAGTGGGGAGGAGGATCACAGTCAGCCCTTGTAAAATATTAGGCAGAACTCTTAAAAAAGTTAGGACACTAGATGTGGGGTCCCAACCTTTTGTTCCTGAGGGAGAAGTTGCCATTGGGGAGTTCCCTCCTGATTGTATGGCACTGTGCTGGGAGTGGGATGTATCTTGAGGTATGTCTCAGTCTTTCCTACCCATTTCTATGTGGGTATTTTCTCATTCAGCCTATGTATAGGAGTCCCCTCAGCTAGTCTCTGGTTTTCTCTCAGAGGAAATTGCTCCATATGTAGCTCTACATTTGGTGTGTCTAGTTAAGGAGGGAAGTCCAGGAGGCTCCAATGTCTTAGTCTCTCCTCTATTATTGTTCCTTTAGAATGAATTAAATATTGCTTTTCTGATTTCTATAAAGGTAAGCATCAGTAGATGTAATTTACATAAACAAAAGCTCTCTAGAATTCTGAATTATTTTTCAGAGACCAAAACATGTGAGAAACACTGTTCTAGACCCTGACTGTGTTTTAGCAAGGATCACGGGTCTAGGCTCTATGGTGATCATAACTTGTCATCCCTCAGGGGATAGACTGACCTCAGCATTGTGGGTCTCTATGATGGAAGAAAAGAGGGCTAGAGAGCCTTGAACTAGCAACTAAATGCTGTGGCTCAGAATGGCATGTATCAGTTCCACTCATAGCTCATTGGCCAGTACTAGTTTCATGGCTCCACCCAATTGCAAAAGGAGGGGAAATGTGAGCCTCTCCTATGTCCAGCGCCCTGAAAGAGAACTGGCAGTGGCTGAGCACCAGAAGTTTCCACCATGCCCTGGCTCATTTTTCTGCACAGCAGATATCACTACCTGATAGTCCTATTAGATATTTATTTGCTTATTGATTCTTGGGTTTCCCTGGTGACTCAGCAGTAAGGAATCCGCCTGCAATGCAAGAGACTTGGTTTCAATCCATGGACCAGGAAGATCTCTTTGTGAAGGGAAATGGCAATCCACCCCAGTGTTCTTGCCTGGGAAATCCCATGGACAGAGGAGTCTGGTGGGCTACGGTCCATGGGGTCTCAAAGGAGTCGGACATGACTTTGCGACTAAACCATAACAACATCGACTCTTTGCCCTCTAAGATGAGGGTAAGCTCTTTAACTGAGATCCCTTGTCTTGCTTTATTCACTGCTCCATCTTCAGCGCCTCAACCTGAGTCTGGCATATTGTATGACCTTGATAAAGGGAAGTAATGGATGAATGGGGTAAGAGTGTCGGCACTTCCCTGGTGGTCCACTGGTTAAGACTCCACGTTGCCAATGCAGGGGGTGTATGTTCAATCCCTGGTTGGGGAACTAGGTCCCATGTGCCACAACTAAGAGTTCATATGCCTCAGCTAAAGGATCCTGTATGCCACAACTCAAGGTCCTGAGTGCCGCAGCTAAGACCTGGAACAGCCAAACAAACAAACAGATATTTAAGAGGAGGGTGGGGCAGAGAGTGCTGACTATCCTCCCAGGCTGTCTGACTGGTTGGAGTTTGAAATGGGGGCTGCATCTCAAAGTGCATCCTGAGCCTGAAAATGCTGGAGAGGCTTGAGCTGAACTTGCACTTGGGGGTTCCTTGTCTCTAAATATAACATACACAATTCTAGATGCCGGTGCTGAACAAAGCCTGTGCAGTGTGTGCCTGGAGGTGGGGCTTTGTTCCAGGTGAATGGGTGAAAGACTCCCACAGTAAGGACCTGGGGTGAGGCTCACTCACAGGGAAAGGATGGCTGTATCTGGTCAGGGCTCCCTTGTCTCCTGGCCAGTCCCAGCTGTGGGCAAGGCCTGGGGCAGCCCCTTCTGTGAGGGATACTCCAGAACCAGCCCTGGGGATTCTTGCAGAAATGGCCCCACATGCATGCCCTTAGGTAAAGTCTGTTAGGCATACAGGTCTGTGTTTTCCCTTCAGATCGCTGGTCTCATCAGCCAATCCCACTGGATCCTTACATCTGTCTTGGGTTGAGTCAGGCTGTCATTCAAAATAGAGCTTATTAGCCTTGCTGGGGAGTAGGAGGAAGGACCAGGATGTGTGGTAGGGACAGCTGGCTCTTGGAAGGCAGCTCAGTGCCAGGCCCTGAGCACAGGCATGGTGTTGTTGCTTGACTGACCTGTTCTAGGAGGCCCTGAGTCATGGCTTGTTTGGGGATTGTCATGCCCTCAGTGGAGGGCCTGGCTCAGATTTGGGAGAAGATTCCTACGAAAGGGCTGTCCCCTCACATCCATCAAGTATTTGTGACTCCCACACTTTCAGGTTCGGCAACTTCTTTTTCCAGACTCTGGAGCTTGACATAAGATTTCTGTCCTACTTCCAGGGTGGGAGAGGGAATTTGGATGATGAAACACTAAGATTTCTGGGCTGGGCAGCAGGTTCATGGGGATGACATACAGAATAGAGTACTTGAAATCAAGGTCATCCAAGGAAATCAGGGATAGACAGTCACAAGTCTTTCAAAATGATTCCTTGCCACTACAGGGATTTAGAAATGGGAAAGACATGTATGTCCATGGGAGAAATGTTGGGAGTCCTAAGGAAGATATTCGGGAAAGCACAGACAATGCATTTCTGCCTGGCTTCCTTGATTAACCAAATAGCACTAGGTACTGACTAATTAGAAAACCCTGAATCTCAGAGCATTTGGCTAGTGAAGCTTCAGGAAATTAAGTCCAAACATCTAGGACTTCATCTAAACACCATGAGAATGATGACAAAAACAATGACAAAAACCTCCAAACAGCTGAATGTCTAATACACCTCTTGCCTGACCTGGGGAAAGAAATGTGACCCCAAACCAGTTTCAATGACTGGTGGAGTCTTCAGAGAACCCTGGAGCTTGGATCACATGCAATTCTAAACCAGAACAAATGGTTAATAAAACACCCAGGGCTTATGAATAATCAGTTCCAAAGGCTGTTAGACATCATCATCAACATGGTCTTTAAACCACATCTTCCTGGGACTGAAATGAAATTTCCTTTCTCTGGAGCTTTCTTTTTGTAGTAAAAAGAGAAAACAAAACAAAATTCAATATAGAATTACCACTTCTAGGTATATGCCCTCAAAAGAATTGAAAGCAGGAATTCAAACAGATATTTACCTGCCTGTGTTCACAACAGCATTTTCCACAGCAGCCAAAAGATGGAAACAATGCAAATGTTTATCCATGGATGGAAAGATGAAATGTGATATGGACATGCACAATAGAATAGTATTTAGCCTTAAAAAGGAAGTAAGTTCTGGCTTAGGCTACAACAGAGGAACGTGAACCATGAAGACCTTGTGTTCAACGAAAGAAGTCAGTCCAAAAGGACAAATAATGGATGCTTTCATTTGTACCAAGGTGCCAAGAATAGTCAAATTCACAGAGAAAGAAAGTAGAAGGGAGGTGGCTAGAGGGTGGGGAGAGGGAGAAAGGGAGAGGTACAGAGTATATATATGTAGTGGTACAGAGTTTCTATTTGGAATAATGATGGTTGTAAAACAGTGTGAATGTCCTTAACGCCATTGAATTGTACCCTTAACAGTAGTAAATCTTATATATATTTACCACAGTAGAGCAAAATGAAAAGACAGGAGCATGCCCACTAGGCTCATGGTCCATAGAGTTCTTATCCATAAAGGCAGCGCTGCGCTGCTGGGTGCATGCACGGAGGGGTGCCTGTGCCCTGGGCTTGCCACTGACGGCTCAAACTGAGCACGGGCAGCAGACACCCGTGAAGCGGGAGTCCAGAATGTGGACTTTCTTTCACCTTTCGAGTGGAGCTGCCACCTCCTGGATGGGCCATCAGAGGGCTGGGGGAGCAAAGCCAGGAGGGTAACTTAAAGGTACTCTGAGCCCCTGGGCCACCATTGTACTGGGCTTGCCCCCCTTTTCTGCCAGGCACCACCAATCATGTAAGTGCTCAAACAATGGATCCTCTCCACTCAGGCTCCCGAGAGTGGGGAAGAGGCAGGTCCTCAGAGGAGCCAGGCAGAGCGCACGTGTCCAACTGCACAGCACAGATCACTGGGATTCACAGCGACTAGTATAATGATCGAGTGCAGAAGGGCCTTATCGCACAACAACTTTCTCAGGCAGGGAGGAGGTGCTTCTCAGCCACAGGGACTCACATCTTTGTTCATTATTTTTCAAACAAGTCAGTTGAAAATTGAGGTTTCTGAGCAATTTGCAGATTAAGAACCACTCAAGATGTGAGTCCACATAGCCCCTCAAGCCAAAACTTAAGACTCTCCCCTCCCATCTTCTCTTTCATAAGAACCTACGGTAGATATATTGAGAAGCAAAAGAAAAAAAAAAATGAGAAAAGCAGAAACGTCAGTAACCTTTCCTTTCCAGCATAGCAACTCTCCTTGCAGCCACACCGCCCAGCAACTCCTGGATTAATCTTTCTTTCTTTCTTTCTTTTCTTTTTTTCCTTTTTCTACTCAATGGATTGTGGTCAAGGCCATTGTAACGTGAGCAGTGCCTCGGAGGGGATTGGCCGAGGGGGCTGCGAGGGGCCCCTTTCACAGAGGGCTAATTGCGTTTCAGACCACCAGTATTCGGGAGCTACAGATGTCTTCCTTCATTTGCTTGCGTAGCACAATTGGACCCATCTGTTGCATTTATTCCGCCGGCTCCCCTGCCCGCCCCCGCCGGCCCCCGCCCGCCCCCACCCCCTCACCCCCATCCCCTCCCTTCTCTTGTCTGCGGGCCTAAATTGAAAACTCATCAAAATGTAATCCAAGAGCAGTTTGGCTGCCGAGCTGCTGAGAAGGGGCTCGGTGGGAATAAAGGCCCCCCGCCACTTTACACGCGGGCCGGAGCCTGGGGAGCCGGGTCACAGGCAGCCTTAGGGGGGAAAGTGAGAAGTTAGTCGGCAGATGGGCTGCTCCACGTGGCCCTATAACCTGATGCCTGCGAAGAGGGGCCCTAGCAACGGGCCGGCCCAGGCCGGAGGATGCCTCTGCCCCAGAGGTGGTGACCCCACCTCGCAGGCCTCGCCCCTGGCCCAGGATGCTTCGATTTCAAACGAGGCTGGGGCCAGGGCTCAGCACTCTCTGACCCCCATCTGCCCTCTCCAGCTCAAAGGGATTTCCAAGGCAGAGAGGGCAGGGATGGGTGGCCTTGTGAGGCCTGGGGAATGTGGCACTAAGGGAGACAGCCTGCCTGCCTACCCCAGCCTCCTGCAGACTCAGGCCTCCTCCATCCACTGCTCCCTCTGCTCTGCACCTTGCCATGTGCTCAAGCCCTTCCCTGTACTGACTTCTCTTTCTCCCAAGCAGGCAGTGAGTTCTGGAAGGTATGGAGGTGGCCACTGACTCCTGGTGTGACCCCAGGCTTGGACACTGGCTGAGGAGCTGACCGGGGGTGGAACTAGGCTTATATTCAATACAACCCCCCATGTGTACTGAGTCCTCTTCCAACAACTGCCCCATCCTGGTCCAGAACAGGGCCATTACCCCCAGGAGCAGCTCAGAGAAGCTCCCTCCCACTGTGCGCTGGTGACTTCCCAGGGAGGGGGTGCCTGCCAATGGGCAGAAGGTTTCAGATCAGTAGGCTTGGAGGAACAGCTGTGATAAGGTCTCACTGCTGGGCACATCTGTGAATCCTGGGCTGGCACCTCTTTGCTGCTAAAGAGTTGTGAGTGCAAGGTTTTTAATTCATTTTTTAAAAAACTGAAACCCATAGTAATACATATATACAGCTGACCCTTAAACAATGTGGGGTTTAGGGGTGCTGACCCTGAGCAGTAAAAAATCCATGTGTAACTTCACAGTTGGCTCTCTGTAAGTGAGGTTCTGAGGACTCAACCAACCTTGGTCCACTTCTGTGTGGATTTTTTCAATAAATACCTATCACAATACTATACAAACCGAGGCTGGTTGAATCTTTAGAACCTCGGATACAGAAGTAAGGCATGGCATCCAAATGCCATGCAAATCCACATAGATGTGGACCCATAAGGTTCAAACCTGTGTTGTACAGGAGTAAACTCTATGTATGTATGTGTGTATATATATACTTCCCTGGTGGCTCAGAGGGTAAAGCATCTGCTTTCAATGTGGGAGACCTGGATTCAATCCCTGGATGGGGAAGATCCCCTGGAGAAGGAAATGGCAACCCACTCCAGTATTCTTGCCTGGAAAACCCCATGGATGGAGAAGCCTGGTGGGCTACAGTCCATAGGGTCGCAAAGAGTTGGACACGACTGAGCGACTTCATTTTCACTTTCATATATATATATATATGGGCTTCCCTGGACGCTCAGCTGGTAAAGATTCTGCCTGCAATGCAAGAGGCCCCAGTTAAATTCCTGGGTCAGGAAGAGCCCCTGGAGAAGGGAGAGACTACCCTACCCACTCCAGCATTCTTGGGCTTCCCTAGTGGCTCAGATAGTCAAGAATCCTCCCGCAATATGGGAGACCTGGATTCGATCCATGGGTTGGGAAGATCCCCTGGAGGAGGACATGGCAACTCACTCCACTATTCTTTGCCTGGAGAATCCCCATGGACAGAGGAGCTTGGAGGGTCTACAGTCCATGGGGTTGCAAAGAGTCAGACACAACTGAGTGACTACGCACAGCACAGCATATATATTTATTTATTTATTTATAGCAACCCAGCACACACAGATTTGTAACTAAAACAAAAGTTTCTCAAAATAATACTTCTTCCCGCTCTATGCAGTGCCCTCTGATATTTTCTGTTCTGATGTTATATTTCATTTCATTGTTAAAAATGCCAATCCTCTTGTCCACTCCATTGCTTTCACAACCTGTCTAGCAGTAGTTCTCAGACACTTGTGGGCATCAGCACCTACCCTTTTAATTTGTGCAAAGGCATGCCCCTGAGTCCATCTGCAAGTGTCAGGTTCAGTGGCACTAGAGTGGGGCCCAGGAGGGGGCATTTTTGACAAGCAATCCCCCCACCCCGTTGAAATGGATTCTGTTGCACCTTGAGAAACCCTGCTGCTCACAGTGTGCTCGGTGGTCTCAAGCCCATGGTCTGAGCTGGCAACAATAGGTTGACCTCCAGGTTGATCAGCTCAAGGTGGGGCCTCCCAAGGTCACCTCCTGCCCAGCCACCTTCCCACTATGTCTTAATTAAATCCTCAGTGAGAGTGTAGATGTCAGTTCTCTCTTGAATGGCTTTTAATTGAAGCGTTAATTTGTGGCTGCAGAGAGAGGGCCCTGAAATTCTGGAGCCTTCATTAGCTGCCATCCTAAGCTGATTAGCCTTAGGGGGGATCCAGGACACAAGTCATCAGCAGGGAGCTGGCTGGGCCAGAATCAGACCTTGGAGCTGCCTTTGCTGAGAGAGGGGCGGGCCGGGGCCAAAGCCTTTGGCACCTGCCTCGTCTGACCCTCCAGATGCCAGGCAGGCACCTGCATCCATGGGCCTCCAAGGCATTGACCTGGTTTTTGCTCTCCCTCCCTCTTCTCCTTGATGATAAGGAGGCACCTTTATCCTGTGAGTCTTGTGCTTATGCACCATTGTCTATGGGATGAACAATAGCTCCTTAACCTGATGCTCAAGGCCCCCCAGGAATGGGCACCAAGAGCATCTCCCAGCAACCTTCTCCTGCCTGCTTTCATCCTTGCTGAGCAGGCTGCTCCCCATTCCCGATACTGCTCTGCTGTTCTCATACCTGCCTTCAGCCCTTTGATCTGATGAGCCGCCACCTGGAATGCCCTTGGCAACTCTTGCCCGTCCTTCAAGGCTCAGTACCACTGACACCACCTCCCAAAAGCCTTCTGTTTTGTCAGGTGTCAGGAGCAGGAGTCCCTGCAGAACAGCTTGGGCTGGGGAGAGAAGAAACTGGAAGGATACTCTTGCCTGGGAACCCAGGGCAGCTGATTTAGTCAGATCCTGGGAAGGGTGGTGTAGTCGGCTCTGGGATAAGCCTGGTCCTTCTGTCCCCCACACCTTTCCTTCTCAGACTCTGGTCCTCCTTGGGCATCTGCCCCCCCTTGCTGGTATGAGTCTGCCTCAGTGGCTGTAGGCTCTGGAAGTGAGCATTCTGGGCTCACAGCCTGCCCTGACCACTCCCCAGCTAAGTATGTGTGCATGCTCAGTCGTGTCCAACTCTTTGTGACCCCATGGACTGTAGCTCACCAGACTCCTCTATCAGTGTAATTTTCTAGGCAAGAATACTGGAGTGGGTTGCCATTTCCTTCTCCAGGGGATCCTCCCCACCCAGGGATCAAACCCACATCTCTGCATTGGCAGGCAGGTTCTTTGCCACTGCACCACCTGGGAAACTCCCTAGCATGGCACACTTACCTCCTAACCACAGGGTATTTGCATATACCATTCCTGCTGAGCAGAACACCTTTTTCTCCCCTTTTCCCAAATGAGCTCCCACATATCCTTCCTTTAAGTCATCCTTCCCTTTAACCAGGTCAGAATTCCTCCACCCACAGCAGTCTCAGCACTTTCGTGGCCCTTGCACTAGTAAGACATTCACAAAAAAAATCCACACCGTCTGTTAAAAAATCTCTCTCCCTACCAGACTCTAAGTACCATGAGGGCAAGGCCTATGTTGTTTTCTCTCACTGCTCTATTTCCAGGTCTTAGCACCCTGCCTGGCATAGAGTAGGTGCTCAATTAATGCTCAATGAATGAATACCCACAGAAAGTGGTGGACCTGGGGTTTGATGCCAGATCTCAGATGCCAATCCCGGGCTTTCAGCCTGGCCACACTGCACTTCAGGGAAGACATGCCTTGGGAGCAGAAGTTTGTGTTGCCAAGCATTCAGGGGTCATCCCCTAGTTGGGGCTAAAGGCCTGGTGGGGGCAAAGGCAGCACACATTGTCTCTGAGTGAGTGAAATGAAAACCTCTGTTGGGGGAGGGGCCAGCTCAAGCAAATCCTGCCCCAAAAGGGTTAAAGGAAGCCTATGGAGGGCTCCCCACAAACCCCTGCCCGCCACCACCATTCCCATGCCCTCACAGGGCTGACTGCTTATCTGCACACAAGAGGGCTCTGGGCTCAGAGATAACCCCAAGACGGTCCCAGCTCATAATGCCCAGCAGGCAGTGTATGGTCCACCCGCCTCATGATGAGAGCAGGCTGCTCCCTGCATGGCCAGGTCTTCCTCCTTCAGTGGTTAGGTCACTGCAGCAAAATCAGGGCCTTCAGGGAGCCTCTCAAATGATGATCTCATTATTTGAGAGGCTTCCCAGGGCATAGTCCTGGGAAATGAAGGAAATTTAAAATCAAGGGCCTAGTCCCAGGAACAAGGCTTGGGGCTTATGCCCCTTTCGGGGAGGCCCAGTGTGGTGGACACCCTGAAGGACATCTGAGGCTGTGTCACTCATAGCAAGGTAGTGTGCTTGACTCCCAGCTGGGCTAACCCTGCCCTGGGGGTTTCAAATGCCCTCTGACTCCTTGGACCTGGGGACTGGAGGCTGACTTCCTTGAGACTGAGTGACAATCAGCTGGCCCTGCCTGCTTGGACAAGAGAGAGGGTGAGCAGCCCATCAGCTCAGGCCTAGAACAGGCGGATACAAGGTCCATGGGGACTCGGGGCCTCTGCTGTGACCTTTAGGTTCCTGTCCGAGCCACAGTGCTGTTCCCTCAGCCAAGCCAGCTTGTTCTGGCTGCTGCACCCCACAGAGGGACTGCCAAATGGCATCTTCAGGCTTTTCTGTCATTATTTTGTCCTGTGCGTGTGTGACTTCTCTGATTAAATGAGTCAGATGGAAGGAAACAATGGGCAAAGAGTGAGTCACCCTTCCTGATGTGTGTGCCCAATGCCTATAGGTGACCAGCATGCTGAGCCAGTGAAGGGCCACTTACTATCTGGGTAACTTTGGTCTATGTGCAAAGTTCTCTATGCCTCAGTTTCCCCTGTTATAAAATGGGATTAATAATAGTATCTGTCTCATTGGAATGGTGTGAGAATATGAGATAGCATACAAGTTCTCAGAATAGTGTATTTATTGAGCACATTCCAAATGTACATACACAAAAGCTATTTAAGTAACAAACTTTTATGTGTGGTGTGACCTTCAGAAAATTTCATTCAAATCCAAACAAATGTGTGTACAAGGGTGCCTCTGTGTATGTGTGTCCACCCTTTAAAACTCATAAACTTATTGGGGAGTAGTATTCTACAACTATCTATTTTTGGACTTCCCTGGTGGCCCAGTGGTAAAGAATCTGCCTGTAATGCAGGAGCTACAAGAGACAAGGGTTTGATCCCTGGGTTGGGAAGATTCCCTGGAGGAGGAAATGACAACTCACTTCAGTATTCTTGCCTAGAGAATCCCATGGACAGAGGAGCCTGGCAGGCTACAGTTGACAGGGTCCTAAAGAGTCAGCCATGACTGAAGTGACTGAGGATGCATGCACTATCTATTCTATTCATTGTCTTCTTCACTTAATAATCTATCATGGGTGTCTTCCCATGTGGGCAAAGACATAATCCTTAGTAATGGCTGCATAGTCCCACTATTTGCATAATTTTTGTTGTTGTTCAATCACTCAGTTGTATCTGACCCTCTGCAACTCCATGGACTGCAGCACACCAGGCTTCCCTATCTTTCACCATCTCCTGGAGCTTGCTCAAACTCATGTGCATTGAGTCAGTGATGCCATCCAACCATCTTGTCTTCTGTCATCCCCTTCTCTTCCTGCCTTCAATCTTTCCCAGCATCAGGGTCTTTTCCAATGAGTTGACTTTTCGAATCAGGTGGCTAAAGTATTGGAGCTTCAGCTTCAGCATCAGTCCCTCCAATGAATATTCAGAGTTGACCTCCTTTAGGATGGATTGATTTGCTCTCCTTGCAGTCCAAGGGACTCTCGAGTCTTCTCCAACACCACAGTTTGAAAGCATCAGTTCTTTGGTGCTCAGTCTTCTTTATGGTCCAATGCTCACATCCATACATGACTACTGAAAAAACCATAGCTTTGCCTAGATGGACCTTTGTGGACAAAATAATGTGTCTGCTTTTTAATATGCTGTCTAGGTTGGTCATAGTTTTTCCTTCAAGGAGCAAGCATCTTTTAATTTCATGGCTGCAGTCACCATCTGCAGTGATTTAGGAGCCCAAGAATATAAAGTCTCTCACTGTTTCCACTGTTTCCCCATCTATTTGCCATGAAGTGATGGGACTGGATGCCATAATCTTTGTTTTTTGAATGTTGAGTTTTAAGCCAGCTTTTCACTCTTCTCTTTCACGTTCATCAAGAGGCTCCTTAGTTCCTCTTGGCTTTCTGTCGTAAGGGCGGTGTCATCTGTATATATCTGAGGTTATTGACATTTCTCCCAGCAATCTTGATTCCATTTACTGAAGTAAGGTACTATAAGGGGCATTTATGTAGTGCCACAGTTTTGCTGTTACAACAACACTGTCATAAATATCCTTGAACCTTGAACTGATGAGTGCATTTTCCTTTGCAAATGAAAGAGCTCATGAAAACTGGCTTCATTAAAAAGGGGAATGCATTAGTTCATGTAGCTGAAAAGTATATGTGTGGCTTTGACTTCAACAGCAGAATCCTGGTGTTCCCATGATGGCTTCAACCATCTCTCTTTCTCTCTCTGTTTCTTGGCTTTGCTCGTCTCTGTATTGTTTTGTTCTCAGACAGCCTCTCCCCAGGTAACGACAAGATAGCCACCATATATTCTGGGCTTACATCCTGTGAGTTCAACATCCCATCAAAAAGAGGTTGTCAATTTCCCATTAATTCCAGCAAAGGTCCTAGAGTGGAATCTATTAACAATTGGCCTGGCTTGAGTCTCTTATACATTCAACTTTGCACATGTGAGGGTAGACCTGTAGCATATTTCTTGAAAGTGAAGTGGTGGGTCAAAGGGAATGCTCATTGGTGGCATATCCAATCTTCTCTGCCCACACTTATGCATTATGAGAGTCCTTGGCATCATGGCAGGAGAGGAGGTAAGGGAAGCTTCTGGCCAGGTTGTGGTAGGGACAAGGCAGGCATCTACCTGGTGATGGCTGTCATGGTCTTCATGGCACCCAGGTGGCTACAAAAGAAGCAGACTCCTCACCTGGTAACCAGTCACTGCTGGGCACCTCCCCAACACAAACTAACTTTACCAGTCATATCATGTCACTCCTCCGCTTTCTGACAACAACAGATCCCTCACTATCCCCAAGCGTGATACTTGTGGGTGTCCTTAGAAAATAGAACACAAAACTCAAGTGCTGGGGACTTCCTTGGTGGTCCAGTGGTTAATATTCCATGCTTCCACTGCAGGGGACATGAGTTCGATCCCTGGTCAGAAAACTAAGATCCCACATGCCTCATGGCATAGCCAAAAATACCCCACAAAAACCCTCAAGTGCTGACATTTTCTGGAAGAGCGGGAGTAAGGGGGAAGGGAATGAGCATGGGAAGGAGGGAGAACAAACATAAAGAAAAGTGTTATGAGTTGGCCATGACCTGTTCCCAGCACAATTGGCTGCTTGCTCTTGTGAGACATCTACAGAGAGGCTGTATGAGGCTACTGGGTGTCCAAAAAGTCCTGAGGAGGTAGGGAGAAGAATTTATCCACTGGCTTCTGTCTCTCATTGGTAGCAGTTCACCCCCACAGAGCAGTCATGTCCTCTGGGGCTCTGCTCCCCACCCTCCGGCAGTCAACAAGGAAGCTACATCCCAGGACAGCAGCAGTGAGTTTGCCTTTGACGCATGCCTGTGGGGTGAGCCGGTGAGCAGGCCCAGAGCAGCAGCACTCCCTGTGCACCCGCCTGTAGCCCGAAACCTCACAGGCCTGGAGGAATGCCCTGGTTAGTGTGCCTGCGTGTGAAGTTCCTAGGTGAGCAGTGAGGTCCAATCATGTTTTGAGTGACAGGAGAGACCAGAAACAGCCCTTGGAACAAGGCAAGCCAGAAAGTAAGGCAGAGCTATGCCAGCACATAAACTGAAGCTAGAAGCAGTTCCTCTGCACTACTGCACAAGCAGTTACCTTCCCTAGACAAGGCTTTCATTCCAGATCTCCCTGTCTAATCATCAAGCATCCATTTGCTCATCCACTCATTATTGCATGCCCACCATCCTCTGGAGTGTGGAGATAGGGTGTTGCTGTAAATACAACCCCTAGACTCAGGAAGCTCAGTGCCTAGCGGTAGGGGGGGACTCATGAAAATAACGTTATCACAATGTGAGGGCTACAGTGATAGAAATAGGCCTGTGATATCAAGTGAGTGCCATAGAAAGACACTATGTGGAATTGCACAAAACCCCAAACAGGAGTTGCTTTAAAAAGGTAAAAAATTATTTTTCTCTCTAGGTTTTCCATTCATGACTAGTGTGGCAGCTCTGTTCCATAAAGCCCTCAGGGACCAGGTTCCTTCCATTCCTAGCCTGTGGCTTTCACCCCTTTATTTAAGAGGGTACCACTCTTCCAGGTGGCAGGATGGAAGAAGAGATGAAGAGACAAAGGGCACACTCCAGTGCTCTCTTAAAAAGGTTCCTGGAGGCTGCCATACGCCCCCTTTGCCTACATTCTATTGGCTAGGATTTAGTCACATGACACGTAGAGCTGCAATGGAGGCTGGGAAATGTAGTTTTTCTCTTGACTATTTACTGAGCTAAAAATTCTATTACTGTGGGAGAAGAAAAGACAACCAGCACAGACACATGACACAAGGAGGTTCTGGTGGTTATTGGAGAGGTTTCTTGAGGAAGGTGGCACCTGGTGTGTCTTAAAAGATGGATTGGGGTTGGCAAGTCACAGAGTAAGGGAAGGACCTTCCACACAGAGGAGACTGTGTGGGCAGAGGACAGGGTTGAAATACAGCAGCTTGCCTATGTGTGTGTGTACAGGTATGTGCGTGTGTACCTGCAGGGGTCAAAGTCAAGAGCTGGCACCGGAAAGATAGAAAGTCTCACGTTGTGTGCCTGTGCACCTCAAAAAAAGGCATTTTGGCTTTATCTCCAAGTGCATTGTGGTGTCTGACCTAGTTCAGTTTCTAGACTGAAAGGCTGAGCAAGTCAAATCTGCCAGGAGAGAGGAGAGGGATAGGAGAGGAGGAGGCCTCCGAGTTCCTGGGCTGGTGACTGGTCGGTGGAAGAGGACCAGGCTGGAGGGGGAGAGGGGGTTCCCTTGATTGAGTCTGAGGAAGTTGGCCAGGGGTGGGGATGGCAGAGCATCCAGGGAAGGGAGGGTATAGAAGCTGGCCAGAGAGAAGGCTGGAGGCTATGTTTGGGTTGTGTGTGTACTTGTGGAAGTGTGTGTGTGGGTATGCACGGGTGTAAATGTACACATGAGGTTCAGAGGTAGAGCAGTCACGGATGATGACCGCATCTAGAGTGTGGCTATGAGGTGGACAGCTCACCTGGCAAGAGGTGAATGTCACTGGAATCACTTAGGCGGGCATGGAGCTGTGATCAGTAGTTAGGGGTAAGGGCTGACTAGGCATTGAGATCTTCCGAGGTAAGGCCAAGTGGAGAGGAAGACAGTGCTTGGGGCGTCACGCTGGTCAAGAGGTAGCCGCTTTGTTATTACCATGGCTGTTATTATCCTTGTCACCATGTTCAGGCAGCTGGGGTGAGGGATGTGTGTGTGGGGAGCGTCTGGTGGCTTAGAGAGCTGTGGCGCCATGTTATCTGCTCCTGGATGTGGAAACACATCCCTGGACAGATCAAGGACGGGACCGGGCCTGCTCCAGGCCACAGTCAAGAGCTACGGGTCAAGATGCCACTGCCTGCAATCCAGTGGGGTGCGGGTCGCTAGGAGACCAAGCAGGCCTCTCCCCTGGCGGAAAGCTCCCGGCATGGTGGACTGGGCACTGGGGCCCGCTCTGCCGGTGCCCCAGGGATAATAAGGACTTCAGAAAGGACAGCCCTGACTCAGGGCTGAAAGAGGCTTTAGTTTCTTGTTTGGCGGCTTAAAAAAGGCAAATAGAAGCTTTTCTCCTTTGGGGATCAATGTGAATCCCAGAAAATCCCATTATTTCCCTTTTGAGATCAGTGGCCTGCTCTTGAGGGCTTTCTCTTCCCCAAGGCAACAGCCCTCTCTGTGCACTGTGTGAGCATCCTGCCCCTGTGTGGCCCCAGAAGGGGCCGAGGTAAGGTGGGGGGGGAGGGGCACAGGTGAGCCCCAGCTTACAGCTGTTTCCTCCTGCTGGCTACCCATCCCTTGTTCCAATCTGATCCTTCTCCCCACTGTAAGAGTAAGGGAGGCGGTGGACCAACAAAGCCACTAGAAAAAAAATATAGTTTTCCATGTTCTTCTCTTCCAGGAAGCCATATATGAGCCCACAGGCCTGAGGGGTCCTGGCGCTCTAGACTGCTGCTTCAGGGGGGCCTGCACCAGGGTTGGCACCTCCCACTGAAATGATAGTGCACCTGCGGCAGATCATCAGATGATCGTGATGGTGATAGAGAACAGCTTTGACCCTTTACCATGGTGCCTGGTCCCAGGCCTAGCTCCTTTCATGTGCCTAACTGCTCCATGAAGAAGGTGTCATACTACCCCTCTTCATAGATGAAGAGACTGAGGCCAGAGGAGGCCAAGCTTATTAGCCAATGCAGGCTGCCGTAACAAAATATTACTGACTGGGTGAGTGACACAACAGAAGCTCATTTTCTCAGAGTTCTGGAGGCTGGAGGTCTGAGATTAGAGTGTTGGCATGGTTGGGTCCTGGTAAAAGATCCCTCTGACTGGGTCACCACATGGCAGAGAGAGAGAGAGAGAGATTATTCTCTCTTCTTAGAAGGCTGCCAATCCTATCTGACTAGATCCCTACCCTTGAAAGTGAAAGTGAAGTCACTCAGTTGTGTCCGACTCTTTGCGACCCCATGGGCTATAGCCTACCAGTCTCCTCCATCCATAGGATTTTCCAGGCAAGAGTACTGGAGTGAGTTGCCATTTCCTTCTGCAGGAGATCTTCTCGACTCAGGGATCCAGTTCTGGTCTCCCGCATAGCAGACGCTTTACTGTCTGAGCCACCAAAAAAGCCCATAACCTCAATTACCTCTTAAAAGCCCTATCTCCACTGAAAGTTAGAGCTTTAACATATGAACCTGGAGGGTATGGCTAACACAGTTTCGTTCTTAGGACCAAATCACTCATCTGTGGGCATGCATGCTAAGTGATAGAGCCCTGCCTGGTTCAGAATGAAGTGAGGAATCTACTCTGCACTCCTCTTTTTTCAAACTTTTTATTTTACATCAGAGCATAGTCAATTAACAATGTTGCAATAGTTTCAGGTGGACAGAAAAGAGACTCAGCCATTCATATACTATCCTGCACTCTTAAGCTTTCTGAGAAGTTGCCCCTATTGGGCCTTCTGGTCAGATGAAAAATCTCCAGTTTAACTTTTCCAAGAAGGAAATCTATGGAGCATGTCTGAGCGCTTGTCCAAACTGATCACCAAGAGCCAGTCACACATCCAGTTTAACCCAGAGGCCTCCTTTCCAAACCTGCCCATCCACTGGCTATGTCTTGAGCCAGACCCGCCACAATGGAGACCAGTCCTGAGGGCATGCTTGCTGTGTGCAGACCCTGTGCCAAATCCTTTTGAAAGTATCTAGCCTCTATAAGAATCCTCACCAGTTGACAGATGAGGAAACAGAGGCTCAGGATAGGGTTAGATATCCTGCTTTGTGAGTGAAGCCAAGCCTGGAAGCAGGGGTCTATCTGACAGCCCCCTCCCCCGGGGCTCATTCTGTGATCCACCAGGTCCCAGGCATAGTTTGGTAACGTACCCTATGCAGCCTGGACACTTTTTTCCCTGCTGGCTGCTTCTCAATGGTGCTACCATAAAGAACACATTTCTTTGAAGTGACTTTTAAACAGGTGAGTTGTTGGTGATGGTCCTTTTCCTGTCCTAATTTGGGTGGGTATGAGAAGCACAAACCCTTTTTCTGGAGTCCCCATTTGATTCTTAAGATACACACAAAAGCACGTGGACACACAGTAGCTACAAGGAGGTCTTTTGGAGATGTGGTCTAATGAATAGAGAAGAAGGGTCTTTCATTAGCATAAGAAGAGTTTGCAATAAAATAGGTGCTCCAGAGAGCACTTGAGAGTTGTTTGTTCAAGTAGGCTAAAAGTCTCTAGCTCTTCTATGGCCTCTTTGGCTTTGAGCTCTCCTGGAGGCATCTGCTCTAGCCTGAGGGGTTTTAAAGCACGGCTTCTTTCCCCCCTGTCCTGGGAGCAGTCTGTACATCCCAGCAGTGGCCTTTAGTACGGGAATGTGCACAGAGAGGCCCTTATGGGAGACTGGGTCTGACCCAGCTCTTCCCGCGTACAGCAATTATCCTACTGGGGGAGGCTGCCTTGCTCCCTCAGGGTTCCCTTCACTGGGGCAAGGCTGATCAGCTTAAAGGGGCTCTGTCCCTGCTGGGCCTCTTGGCTTCTCTGTCCCCCCAGGTGGCCTCTGAGCAGACCGAAGCCAGATTTGTACTCACTTAGCCTGGGAGAAGGAGTTGAGGCCAAAAGGGGACTGATGGCCAGAGATCAAAGGTTAAGAGGGGTTAAGCCTTCACCCTAGAAGGTCACCCATCACCCTTGAGACAAGTACCTCACCAGTATTTTACTGAAACCTAGAGCAGAGGTAGGCATGCAGGGAATATCCATTCATTTATTAAGGAAGCATTATCTTCCTCGTGTGGATGGTCCATACTCCAGTTTCTCATTATTAACTGTCTGGCTCAGATTTTGGACAAGTCACTGGGCCTCCCTTTCCCCATCTTTCTAATAAAGAGCTTAATTGACAGTCAAAGGCAGAAGAGTGGTTCATTGTCGTGAAACACTGGAGTCCTTAAATTGTATTTCTGTTCTTGTGCAATGAGAGAAAGTTAGGCTAGACAAGGTGGATAACAGGGAAGATGGTAGGCCCTGACCAACATTCTTGCAGGGGCTGTAACATGTTTTCTGGGGTATCTCGATGATCAAGGCAGACCCTGCTGGACTGTGAACCTCAGGCTGAGTCACAGCCTCTCCCACCTGTCGGCTAGGAGGGCATTGAGTCAGAGGGGCTGGAGTCCATCAGGTCCCACTAATGAGGCGAGATCACAGCCTGATGGGGATGGTATGTCCTGAGAACATGGAAGGCCCTCCAGTGGAGATGAGGGGGAATTCTTCCTCCTGCCTCTGATCAATTAGGTGCAGTGCCAAGCCATACCTATCAGGAAGGGGGTATCCTTGCCAGGCCCAGAGGTGGTCTGGGGGGCTGTAGGAAGCACTGCCTGGGCCACACTTGTGATGAGAATCCTAGGAGTGCCTGGTACAGAAGGAAATAAAAGGAAGACAAAGGACTCCTCTGGTCCTTCCCCTCAGGGGGCTTTCTGTTCCCATTTGGAGGAACACTCACTCCTCTCCAGGGTGCTTGGGTCCCAGCTTCAGCCTCCTCCCAGCCTGCCCTTTCTCATCTTGGTGGGTAGGAGGGAGGCAGCCAGCTAGAGGGAGAACACCAGATGTGAACGTGGGGATGACCAGCTTCACAGCACAGCTCTGGAAGCAGGGGTAATCGGGGGACCAATCCCAGGCTCCATCCCTGGGTGTGAAACATGGGCAGGTCACTCAGCATTTCTGTGCTGCTCTGCGGGCTCTCCGTGCATACACTGGGGGTAATAATGAAGGTAAGCATGTGAAAGCACTTAAGCAGTGTCTGCAACATGATAAATCCTTGATGAAAGTGAAAGTATTAGTCACTCAGTTGTGCCCAACTCTTTGTGACTGGATGAACTTTAGCTCGCCAGGCTCCTCTGTCCATGGAATTCTCCAGGCAAGAATACTGGGTGAGTAGCCATTCCCGTCTCCAGGAGATCTCCCTAACCCAGGGATCGAACCCAGGTCTCCAGTATCGCAGGCAGATTCTTTACCATCTGAGCCTCCAGGGAAGCCCTGAAGCCCTAGGGTGGCCACCAAAAATGGAGAAGAGATGGGGGTGAGAGCATAGCAGAGAAGGTTCCACTGCCCACGGATGTCTTGAAGGCACTGGAAAATACAAATCCTCCTCCTCCACTGTCACCCCAACCTGTGTGACCTTCAGAGTCTGCAAGAAAGTAAGGTGGAGGACACAAAAGACATGGGTATTGAACCTGGGTCTCCTGCATTGCAGGCAGACTCTTTACCGTCTGAGCCACCATGGAAGCTCTAAGTCCTCCATAAAACACTATAAAAACACCAAGGAGAAGAGAGGATGGCACATTGAGGGTGATGTTCAAAGTTCTTGGCAAAGTCTCTTTCCAACTCAATGCTAAATAATTATTAGACATTTGGGGAGTGGCTACACCAATGCAGGTGACTACAGGTGATACTTTTTATGGCATTTACTCCCATGCACAGCCCTTCAGGAAAGAGCTGCTACTATTTCCATTTTAAAATGGAGTCCACTGAGGTCAGAGATGGGGCTAAGTTTGAGCCAGATATTGAATTCAGAGCCTGAGCTTTTAAACAGTAGCTTCTGTGACTGTGGGAGGTTTCCCTGGTGGCTCAGAGGGTAAACCGTCTGTCTGCAATGCAGGAGACCCGGGTTTGATCTCTGGGTCAGGAAAATCCCCTGGAGAAGGAAATGGTACCCCACTCCGGTATTCTTGCCCTGAGAATCCCATGGATGGAGAAGCCTGGTAGGCTACAGTCCATGGGGTCGCAAAGAGGCAGACACAACTGAGTGACTTCACTTTCTTTCCTGTAACTGTAAGATAGCTATCCTCTGCAATCTCAAACCATTTCAGAAAGTGATTTGGGGGACTTCTCTGGGGGGTATGGTGGTGAGACTCTGCGCTCCCAATGCAGGGAGTCTGAGTTCGATCCTGGTCAGGGATCTAGACCCCACATGCCGCAACTTAAGACCTCACATGCCTTAATGAAGATCGAAGATCCTGCATGTTGCAACTAAGATCTGGAGCAGCCAAATAAATAAACATTTAATTTAAAAACAGAAAGAAAGAAAGTGATTTGAGACCAGGCAGAGAGGAGGGATTCTAGCATCTCCTTGGTCCTGTGGGGAGGGGTATAGAGAAGAGAGCCTAGTTGGCTTTCCCCAAGAGGAGGGGGTCTGAGGCTTCCCAGATCCCAGGTGCTGGGGTGGGAGGCTGTGAAGGAGTGTGGCTGCTTCATGCTCTAGGCTCCCCTGGCCTTGGGCCCTGAGCCTGATGCTCCACAAGAGTCCCAAGACTGTACCTTCATTCCCCTTTTATTCTTCTGTGAAGAAGAGTGGGAGGGACAATGAAAGCCTTCATCCCCAGGAGAAGAAATAGGAGGTGTGAAAATAGATTGTTAAATGCAGAAAGATGGCTTGGGTCCTGGCTATATTTTGTCCCGGACATGAAGAGGATCCCAGGATTTGGCAGAGCCCAGCAGACAAACCAGAGAAAGAAAATCCAGTGGCTGGATTGAGCAGCATCCCTGACAGAGGTTTTTGAGACTGAGTGGGTGGGATGGGCCCCATGCCGTGCATGCCCCCTCCCAGGTGGGGCTCATCAACCCCCTTCCCTAGCAGTGATGGATGTGGCAATCAGGGACAGATGGCAGTCCCCAGAGAGGGAAATGGGAAGAGAGGAGAAACCTCTGCCTCATTGACGGGATTGGGGTCAGACTAGGAGCAAAGCCCACCAAGAACAAAACTTCCCTCCCTGGCATTTTTATTATTGGAGGCCTTGCCAGAAAGGACAAATGATTGTGTGCAAGGGCTGGGCATGGCAGATCTTTCTCACCCTGAGTGACCTCACAATGTCCCAACTGTAAAATGAAGGTAGTACCATTGCCCACCCCTAGCATTCTCGGGGACACCTCCAGGGACATCTAACAGGCCTCGCCCAGGCCAGGGCTGGGCCTTTCTTGTCCACTTCTCCCCTCATTCACTCTCCAGAGAACTTTTCAGGAATCTATTACTATTATTATAAGGATGCTGAGACCCAGAAAGGGAAAGAAATTTTTCTTACTATTATTTTTGATCCTAAATCAGTAGCTTTAAGGAAGTGAATCAGTTTGAATGATTAACTGTGGGGGGTAGCAGGGAGGGGTGTTCTTTCTGCTTTGGAAGGTTTGATAACATAGCAAGGAGACTGAGTAATACTTGGCTTAGGTGATGCTGGCTGCTGGGGTAGTCCTGGGTCTACAGGCTTTAAAAATTTTCCAATTAGCTCTAGTGAGTTACAGCAAGCTGACCCTTAAGATGGTGCTACAAGGCCAGCACTAATCTCCCCCACTTCTTTAAGAGCCCAGGAGATTTCTCCTCAGATTTCAGGGACAGCCTTTGGGAAGTCCTCTTGTTGGAGCCTTGAGGCCTCTGCAGACTAGTCTCTCTATGCACCTCCACCTCCAAACTGCCCATCCTCTCCAAGGACAGAAACTCAAAACTGGGTGGAAGGAAGGACCATGAGGCAGAGACCACAGGCTCATCCTTGCCTGACCTTTGAAAGGCAAAGTGACCAGACAAGTTCATGTCCTGTCACCCGTCTCAGGGTCTCCAGCTGCACTAAAGGGGTGCAGGCCAGTCTGCCTGGGAGAATGGGGGTGGAAGTGAGGTAAGGTGCAAGGCAGGGCCAGGTAGCTCAGTCATAGAATAAATAGGGACCTATCAGCTTTGGACTCCGTGCCCCTGGCTCCCAGGTGAGAGTTTAGAAGGAAACTTGTAAGGCTTTAAAAGCTTCCTGAGCCCCACCCCACATCATACTAGTTCAGTTCAGTTCAGTTCAGTGGCTCAGTTGTGTCCGACTCTTTGTGACCCCATGAATTGCAGCACGCCAGGCTTCCCTGTCCACCACCAACTCCCGGAGTCCACCCAAAACCATGTCCATCGAGTCGGTGATGCCATCCAGCCATCTCATCCTCTTTCATCCCCTTCTCCTCCTGCCCCCAATCCTTCCCAGCATCAGGGTCTTTTCCAATGAGTCAACTCTTCACATCAGGTGGCCAAAGTACTGGAGTTTCAGCTTTAACATCAGTCCTTCCAATGAACACCCAGGACTGATCTCCTTTAGGATGGACTGGTTGGATTTTCTTGCAGTCCAAGGGACTCTAAAGAGTCTTCTCCAACACCACAGTTCAAAAGCATCTATTCTTCAGCGCTCAGCTTTCTTCACTGTCCAACTTTCACATCCATACATGAATACTGGAAAAACCATACCTTGACTAGATGGACCTTTGTTGACAAAGTAATGTCTCTGCTTTTAAGTATGCTATCTAGGTTGGCTATAACTTCCCTTCCAAGGAGTAAACATCTTTTAATTTCATGGCTGCAATCACCATTCTGCAGTGATTTTGGAGCCCAGAAAAATGAAGTCTCTCACTGTTTCCCCATCTATTTGCCATTAAGTGATGGGACCAGATGCCATGATCTTAGTTTTCTGAATGTTGAGCTTTAAGCCAACTTGTTCACACTCCTTTTTCACTTTCATCAAGAGGCTTTTTAGTTCTTCTTCACTTTCTGCCATAAGGATGGTGTTGTCTGCATATCTGAGGTTATTGATATTTCTCCTGGCAATCTGGATTCCAGCTTGTGCTTCTTCCAGCCCAGCGTTTCTCACGATGTACTCTGCATATAAGTTAAATAAGCAAGGTGACAATATACAGCCTTGACGTACTCCTTTTCCTATTTGGAAGCAGTCTGTTGTTTCATGTCCAGTTCTAGCTGTTGCTTCCTGACCTGAATATAGATTTCTCAAGAGACAGGTTGTGGAGCCTAAGTGACTCCATCTTAGAAAAGGAGGAGCCACCATCTTGTGATAAAGGGCAACACCCAAGCCCCCCCCACAACCCCCATGGCACCACCCTAGACACGACCAATCACGGTGCACCAGGGAAGCACCATAAAACACACCAATCAGGGGACTGTTTGAGGTTAACTATACCTATCAGGGGCTAGCACGGGTAAAACCCCTGACCTCCCCTCCCATCCTGGCCAATCACAGGATGTTGGGGCACATCACCCTACTTGTGGTCACCTTCCCTTTGTCCTTTCTCCCTTAAAAAGCCTTGTACCATGCAGCTCGGGGCTGCTGCCCTCACTCCGCTGGGTCGGTGTGTGTGCGGTCCAGACCCAGGTCTGCAATAAACTCCCTCTTGCGCTTGTATCGGTCAATGGCCTCCTGGTGATTTGTGGAGATCGGGATCTGGGCATAACAAGGTCAGATGGTCTGGTATTTCCATCTGTTTCAGAATTTTCCACAGTTTATTGTGATCCACACAGTCAAAGGCTTTGGCATAGTCAATAAAGCAGAAATAGATGTTTTTCTGGAACTCTCTTGCTTTTTTGATGATCCAGTGGATGTTGGCAATTTTATCTCTGGTTCCTCTGCCTTTTCTAAAACCATCTTGAACATCTGGAAGTTCACAGTTCATGTAGTGCTGAAGCCTGGCTTGGAGAATTTTGAGCATTACTTTACTAGCATGTGAGATGAGTGCAATTGTATGGTAGTTCGAGCATTCTTTGGCATTACATTTCTTTGGGATTGGAATGAAAACTGACCTTTCCCAGTCCTATGGCCACTGCTGAGTTTTCCAAATTTGCTGGCATATTGAAATAGCTCAACTGGAATTCCATCACCTCCATTAGCTTTCTTCGTAGTGATGCTTTCTAAGGCCCACTTGACTTCACATTCCAGGTTGTCTGGCTCTAGCTGAGTGATCACACCATCATGATTATCTGGGTCATGAAGATCTTTTTTGTACAGTTCTTCTGTGTATTCTTGCCACTCTTCTTAATATCTTCTGCTTCTGGTAGGTCCATACCATTTCTGTCCTTTATCAAGCCCATCTTTGCATGAAATATTCCCTTGGTATCTCTAATTTTCTTGAAGAGATCTCTAGTCTTTCCCATTCTGTTGTTTTCCTCTATTTCTTTGCATTGATCACTGCGGAAGGCAGGCTTTCTTATCTCTCCTTGCTATTCTTTGGAACTCTGCATTCAGATGGGAATATCTTTCCTTTTCTCCTTTACTTTTCGCTTCCTTTCTTTTCACAGCTATTTTAAAGGCCTCTTCAGACAGCCATTTCGCTTTTTTGCATTTTTTTTCCATGGGGATAGTCTTAATCCCTGTCTCAGGTATGATGTCACAAATCTCCATCCATAATTCATCAGGCACTCTGTCTATCAGATCTAGTCCCTTAAATCTATTTCTCACTTCCACTGTATAACCATAAGGGATTTGATTTAGGTTATATCTGAATGGTCTAGTGGTTTTCCCTACTTTCTTCAATTTAAGTCTGAATTTGGCAATAAGGAGTTCATGATCTGAGCCACACAGTCAGCTCCTGGTCTTGTTTTTGCTGACTGTATAGAGCCTCTCCATCCTTGGCTGCAAAGAATATAATCATCTGATTTTGGTGTTGACCATCTGGTGATGTCCATGTGTAGAGTCTTCCTTTGTGTTGTTGGAAGAGGGTGTTTGCTATGACCAGTGAGTTCTCTTGGCAAAACTCTTATTAGCCTTTGCCCTGCTTCATTCAGTACTCCAAGGCCAAATTTCCTTTTACTCCAGGTGTTTCCTGACTTCCTACTTTTGCATTCCCATCCCCTATAATGAAAAGGACATCTTTTTTGGGTGTTAGTTCTAAAAGGTCTGTAGGTCTTCATAGAACCGTTCAACTTCAGCTTCTTCAGTGTTACTGGTTGGGGCATAGGCTTGTATTACCTTGATATTGAATGGTTTGCCTTGGAAACCAACAGAGATCATTCTGTCACTTTTGAGATGGCATCCAAGTACTGCATTTCGGACTCTTTTGTTGACCATGATGGCTACTCCATTTCTTCTAAGGGATTCCTGCCCATAGTAGTAGATATAAGGGTCATCTCAGTTCAATTCACATCATATAAAAGATTAAAAATGCCTCAAGATCCTATATTAAATTTAACTTTTGTAGAACTACACGAGTTGTAGTTGATTTACACTTGATAACAATGCTGTCATATTACTGACAATTAAATGTTTGTTAATATCAATCTGCTGGCGGTTTGTTGTTGTTTCTTAAGAGTTAGGGATTTCAACCCCTCCCGCTCCCCCCCACCCCAAGTTTCAAACATTTCCTTGGAGACCGTGAAAAAGCCCAGAGCTTTGTGCTTCTGTGTTGTGGGGTTGTGGCTGCACGTCAGGGAGACAAGGCCTGTCCCTCTCTGCCAGCCTCCGCGGGCCCTTAGGGAGGCGCCAGATTGTGTGGGCGGCGTCGCCTGGGGATGGTGGGGTGTGGCTCCCACCCGGCTGAGGGCGGGAGCCTCCCGGCTCGCCGGGGGAAGCTCGGCCGGAGCGCACCCCTCCCCTCCTCCAGGCCGGGGAGGAGACCCCCGGGAGCTCTCCAATTGGAGAGCCTTTCATCTCTTTGTTTTTTACAGTGATTAACCCGTCCGAGCACGCTGCGAGCGTGGCTCCAGGCAGTAAAGGGGGGAGGGGAGCGGAGGAACGGGCCGGGAAGGAAGGGAGGGGCTCCCGGCTTTGTCGCTTTCAGGGAACTCTGCTGCCATAGCAATGGGGCTTTCTAAGGTCTGACTTTGATTTGATTCCATTAAAGTCTGTCTGCTCAATCTCGAGAGTGGAGGGGGCGTTCTGGTTTCTCCAGCCTGGCCCCGCGCCCCTCGCGCTTGGCGAGGGGAGGGCGCCGCCGGGACCTGCGGCGGGAGCTGGGGGGTGCGGGCGGATGGCGAGAGGGGTATGCTGGGGCGCCGAGGGCCTCAGTTCGGGAACACACCATCTCTGCCCGGGTCGTTAAAGGTGGGAGACTAGCCCCGCTCGCCTGCGCTCTCGGGAGCCCCTTCCTCTCCAGGGGTGTTGGGGTTGGAGCTAGGCGAGCTGTCCAGCCCCGGTCCAGTCGGAGCAAGGCCGGGGCACCTGCCGGTCGCTCCACCTCTGCATGCATTTCACACTTTCTATCCTGTTAGGCGTCCGCACTCCTATGCCGCAGACTTTTTCCCCTCTGGTTTTTTATGTCATGTGGGTTTAATCTAGTTAGACGATTTTCTGCTTAAAATTGCATTGTTAACAGCAATTGTTTAAAAGTGGGCCGGGAGAGAGGGCGCCCAGTCTTTGCACCCGGCGGGTTTTGCGTGCCTCTGCTCGGCGCAGGACAGCAGCCAGCGCGGAGCCGAGCGGGGAGGGGGAGGCGCGCACCAAACAATCCTCGGGCTCTCTCGCGCCGGAGCCTTCAGGGCCTTTTCCCCGAGCGCAAACAGATGCAAATGTCTCCGCAAACTCCGCACAGCGCTATTCAAAGAGAGGCTGCCTCTCCAGGCCTCAATAGCCCTTTAAAACCAGTCCAATTGCTTCCAAGTAGAGGTAAAGGGTCCGCGCGCATTTTTCCACTTCAGCTGGAAGGGGGGCGGAGGAGGCGAGAGCCTTCGGGAGCCCGCGGTTGAGGAGGGCTGCTCTGGTGCAGTGATTTGTGCCATCGACCCCAGCTGCGCGGACGAAAGATGGGCTGGAGGGTGCAGTGGCTCTGGGGACGCCGCGCCTCGGGTGCGGTTGGGACAGCGAGGCTGCAGAAGCCGGTGCCGCGGAAAAGCGGGTCCGAGAGGCCGCCGGTCCTTTCAGGCCCACAAAGGCCGGGCTAAATCGCGGCGCGCACAATAGCATGAAAGGGCGCGCTTGGGCCGTTTGGACATAAAGTGGAATCACACTGCTCCGAGGGGTACTCAAGGTTTTAACTAGTACACGCGGTGGCGTCGCCGCGCCCTTTGTGCGCTCCGTACGGAGGTGAGAATGGAGTGCGCCCTGCCGGCCCCTGGGGAAAAGGAGACTCTGGCCTTCAGCTTCCCTCGGAGATCCAGGGTCAGCCACCGCTTACGACCAGTCATTTCCTTCTCACCCGCCAGCGGAAACGCGCCGGCATGAGGGTACAGTCCTTAGCTCGCGTGGAATCCCTAAATACTGCGCGCCCGTGCGGCCCTCGCGAAGTCCAGAAGCTCAGGAACCGTACTCTGGGCGTGCTGTGCTGCTGAAGGGGAAGCCGGCTCTTGTGCTGTCTGAGCCGGGAAAGTCTCCTTCCTTTTACACCCATTTCCACATGCTGTGTGAACTACTTCCATACTTCACATTTGCTGAGGCCCAGCGGATGTTTGGAGGGGAGGAAGCACGGGGGGGCGGGGTTCCTGCTCACTTAACTTCTAGCCTAGTAGTCTCCTGACACAAATCAAGCTGTACATTAGATGTACAGCCCCAGAGATACATCAACCCTTCACATCTGTAGGAGAGTCCGTTTAGACCAGTTGTTGAGGTAATGATTGCCTCACTGAAGGATGGGGATCCTTTGAGAATCAGGGCAAGCCCAGAGATGTATAGTCTGCAATCAACTCTGATTCCCATGAGTCCCTAAACTTCATGAGGGCAGGGGCCATACTTCACTCCTCACAGGAACCTTGGGAAGGAGAAGGCCTCTAGGCAGAGGATATCTCCCCTACATCCAGGGATGAGAGACTTCGGAACCTTGGGAAGGAGAAGGCCTCTCTTGATAGCACTCCTACCCCAGCCCTCTCTGCTTCCAGACTCCCTTTGCCCACCTCAATGTCACTTTCGCTTGTCATCATTTGCTGTATCACCCCTGCCTGATCTGTCATTTTTCAGGGCTGTGTCTCACACAGGTCATGGCATGAAAGAAAGTAGTAGATCCCAGCCCTAGATATGATCCCACAGTCCTCTCTTAGAACAGGAGTCCTTGCCACTTTCTCAAACACTTTGGGCCACTTTTAATGCCCCAAAAGTGGTTGCGGCAGCTGCTTACCCAGATCATAGGGTGGCTAATGTTGGCCACCACTAGTTACTTGAGTTTACTTTGTGTGACTTCCTTTAATGTCAGCTGTACCATTCAAGTGGTACCAATGATTATCACATGTTACAGAAAAAGCAGAAACAATAGCGGATTTTATTTTCTTGGGCTCCAAAATCACTGTGGATGGTGACTGCAGCCATGAAATTAAAGATGCTTGCTCCTTGGAAGAAAGCTATGACAAACCTAGACAGCATATTAAAAAGCAGAGACATCACTTTGCCAATAAAGGATCTGTATAGTCAAAGCTGTGATTTTCCCAGTAGTCACGGATGGTTTGAGAGTTGCACCATAAAGAAGGCTGGGCACTGAAGTGATGCTTTCAAACTGTGGTGCTGAAGAAGACTCGTAAGAATCCCTTGGACAGCAAGGAGAGCAAACCAGGCAATCCTAAAGGAAATCAACCCTGAATATTCATTGGAAGGACCATGCTAAAGCTGAAGCTCCAATACTTTGGCCACCTGATGCGAAGAGCTGACTCATTGGAAAAGACCCTGATGCTGGGAAAGATTGAGGGCAGAAGAGGAGGACGACAGAGGATGAGCTGGTTGGATGGCATCACCGACTCAATGGACATGAGTTTGAGCAAACTCCAGGAGATAATGAAGGACAGGGAAGTCTGGCATACTGCTGTTCATGAGGTCACAAATAGTCAACACGACTGAGTGAACAAAACAACAGATGAGAATTTCCAGACTCAAAGTTGCTATCACTTGTCAAACAATGGCAGAGCTAGAATTCGAACCTGACAGGCTCTGTTATGAGTTACAAACCCAACTTCTTTCTTCTCTAACTCCACCCCCAGCCGTGGTACTAGAGACCTTTTCTCTGGGCAAGGGGGGACGCAGCCGTGCCTCCCTAGAGGCGCGGCCGGGTCGCCTCGGGCAGGTGCAGGGCCGGGCGGGCCCGAGGGGCGGGGCGGGGGCGTTATCTCCTGACCGATGGGCCGCCCGCACATCTGTTTATCTCTGAAGCCGCGCTGGATTGGATTTCTCGATGTTTATCTCCCTTGGAGGAGCAGAGTACTGGGGCCGAGTAGAGCGCAGCTGCGGATCCGGCGTGATTGACAGATCCAGAGCTGGGCCTCCCGCCCCAGTTCGGTTTGGGTGGGGGCAGCTCAATGCCCACCGCTCACCCTGATCCGAAAGGGTTGCAGGTGAGCGTGCCGGAGGCCAGGTGCTTCAAGGTTCCTTGGTCTGCCCGCACGCAAGCTAGAACTCCCCCTCCTTAGGGACCACTAACTGGGCCAGAGAGAGGACAGTGTTGATTTATGACGCAGATGGGAGCGGGGGTTGGGGAGAGAGGGAGGTAAAAGATGATGGATGAAATTCTAATGAGTCTATTTCCTAATCTGCCAGGGAGTCAGCCTCGGGAACCGAGGGAAGGCCTTCAGATGTGCCTTCTTACTCCCAAGAATGCCTGGAGCTAAGGGATGGGGAGCTTTGGCTGAAGGGGATGTGAGGTCACAAGTACTTCCAAGTGGAGCCACTTCAGGAGGCTGCAAAATCCAGGGGAAACTTAAGATTTGAACGTTTTCCTATCTTCCTTGGCCATGTCTGGGCTTCCTTGGTAGCTTGCCTGGTAAAGAATCTGCCTGCAATGAAGGAGACCCCGGTTCAATTCCTGAGTTGGTAAGATCCACTGGAGAAGAGATAGGCTACCCACCCCAGTATTCTTGGGCTTACCTGGTGGCTCAGACCATAAAGAATCCTCCTGCAATTCGAGAGACCTGGGTTCGATCCCTGAATTGGGAAGATCCCTTGGAGGAGGGCATGGCAACCCACTCCAGTGTTATTTGGAGAATCCTCCGGGACAGAGGAGCCTAATGGGCTACAGTTCTTGGGGTCTCAAAGAGTCTGATACCACTGAGCGACTCAGCACAGCACAGCACAGCTGGCCATGTCTCCTACCCAAACGAGGTCACCAGCTTTGCTTTTTACTGCCGCTGCAGTTTGCATTTTATGTGTACACTCACAATGTGGTTATGGGACTGATGAAGGTCAGTTCCTGAGGGGCAGGGTGGGGTTGGTGCTGAGGCACCTAAACCAGTGAGCAGCTGAGGGTAGGTGTTTGGGAAACTTGTTGATGGGCCTGACAACTGGCCCTGGGGAGGCTGGCTGTTGTTTAAAAGGCTGAGAGAAGTCATGTGGATTTTGGTCTTTTTCATATCAGGCTCGCACCTGGTGGCCACATGGCCTGGTTTATTTACATGAACGTTGGCACATGTTGGTGACTTCTATCCCCCTGTCTGGTGGCTGCCCAGAACATGTGAATGATCCCTCTAAAGCTTTCATCACAATTTCCTCACTTCATCCACCACTCAGCTCCCCATTTTCACTGTCCAGCCCTTTTTATTATTTTTTAAAATTAATTTATTTTCTTTATTTTGCTGCACTGGGTCTTAGTTGCAGTATATAGGATCCAGTTCCCTCACCAGGGATCGAGCCAAGTCCCCCTGCTTTGGGAGAAGAGAGTCTTAACCACTGGACCACCGGGAAAGTCCTGTCCAGTCCTCTTTAGAGGGGATTACTGGGTGCCCTTTGTGCTCCTGATGCTGGGAACAGAAAGCACATTTGTCACAGGCAGTACCCACCCCTTGCAGCATTGTTCTGGGGTCTGGAGTAGGCAGGAGATGGGACACTCAGGGACTGTCTGGGCAGTGTATGCTCTATCTATGCCACTTGCGAAGAACTCGAGATCATTGGCTGGTCTTATCTGCCTGGCTCTTTGGATGGTCCTGTATCTTCAGGATACATCTGGATTTGTCATTTCACTGGGACTCTATCAAGCTGGTTAGTAGCTATAACCCTAAAATAAACTGAAGTGTTGTTTTGACAGGGTGGCCCAACATGGAGCGTAGGTCCTTTGGGAAAATGGGCACTCTCTGAACTGGAGAGGGCCAAATGGGTTGTGAGCACCAAGAAGTGGAGACAGAAGTGTTCTTCTAGCTCTGCACTGGAATGACTATCAAATGGCAGGTGGGGTGGGAATGGTCCACACATGCTATCATGTTGGTTTCCTCACTTTCTGTGCTGCCCTGTGGAAGCACAGTGTGGATCTTCTAAGATCTTTATCAAATCAGAAACCATAAATCAGCTTTCTTGGAGAACCACCAGAAACAGAAAACCAGGGATGATACACTGAGATAGGCCAAGACTGCTGAATGTGTTTCTTCTCAGTGCTTACCTCTGCCTTCCACGGGCCACTCGAGACTCACCCACACCTGGTTCTGGGGAATTCTGCTCGGAGGTCTGAGGGGCAACGAAGGCCTTCTGTATACTCAGTCGCTCAGTCGTGTCCAACTCTTTGTGACCCCATGGGCTGCAGACTGCCGGGCTCCTCTATCCATGGAATTTTCCAGGCAAGAATAGAATAGTGGGTTTCCATTTCCTCCTCCAGGGGATCTTCCTGACCCAGGGATCGAACCCACGTCTCCTGCATTAGTAGGCAGATTCTTTACCACTGAGCCACATGGGAAGCCCAGGGAAGGCCTCACCAGCACCCTATTTCTTTCTATGAAGTCAGAGTCAGGCTATTATAAAACAATGCCTGTTTCAAGACATGACTAGGTTTGGCTGATTCAGGCTTCCAGGTATGGATTCTATTTTCCTTTTGTGAGCTGGAGCAGTGACTGCTAGCAGTTGCCATAAGAGTTGATATCCACCAAGACAGAAGCCAGGGCAGGCCCAGGGATGGCCTGGTCTTCTCAATTACCTCAGACAGGTGGAACTTAATCCATTACTTCTGAAACAAATCTTTACATCCCTGAAGAGACCCTAAGGGCCTCTCATCATGAGGGGGCTTAAAAGGTTTTCCCTCTGAGAGCCAGGTCATGAACATCTTGAGGTGAAGAGTTAGGAATGGGAGGAATTTAGCCAGCCGGTGTTGTTGGTCAACTGCCAGGGGAGGACCCTGGAGCCTTTTTTGGGAAATGGACTTTATGTGTACTGAAAGAAGGGATTGGGGAAGGGTTGAGGAGTGAGTACAGACCCTCTCTGCCCTATGGAGCCTTGAGAACATTTGCTTTTAGAGGAAGATGCATGGGGATTGTCCTGGACACCATCTCCAGCCCTTTGGGACAGCTGAAGGCAGGGCATGTCCATGGCTCCCTGGGAGTGTCCCAGAGGATTCCAGCAGAGGCTCCTCACTCTGGGTGTTGGGTTAGCTGCTCTCCCCATGCCCCTGTGTCACCTTCATCATTTAGGCCGCAATGTCAGCCTGGCTGCTGTTGCTCCCTGTTCTCCTTTCCATTGTAACAGACCCCCATCCAACCAAGTCCTTTCAGTCAGAATAGGAAGACAAAGGCTGACCCTCTAAGGAAAAGGTTTCTCTTTCTAAATATTTACCCTGCTGTTGTGACTTATGAAGACTCCCTTTGTGTGTGGTCACACAGGCTCAAGTCATTCACCCCCAGCCTGCTGTGCTTGACATGGCCAGTGGGTCAGGCCGTTCCGTCCTCACCCTTCAGGGAGACAAGGCTGGAGTAGCCTTTCTGTCCTGCATAGAGAGCCTGGAGGCCTGCTGCAGACTTGAGGATGAAGGTCCAGAGAAGCAGTGGCCATTTTCCTTGGCTGACGTGGGATGCCAGGGAGATCTCCCTGCCAAGGTCCTGGGCTGGCCAGTACATGGGGCAGCTCGGGAGGGGTCCTGGCAGTGGGGAATTGTTTTCTTTCTTTGTCAAATGGTCAAGGGATAGTTGAAGATTGAGGGGAAAGTTCTATAATCCTCTTCAGAACCCATTCCAAGTCAGCTCACATTCCTTCAACAAACATTCATTGAATCCATGATAGGTGCTGGAACTGGTCTTTCATTTCAATGTCCTCAGAACTCGGCCTAAGTCTGACGCAAACTAGGTGCCCAACAACAAAAAGCACAGTCACAGAGCAGCCACAGGAGCGAGTGATCAGATAGAGAAGAGTTTTATTGCCTGGGACTTTGACCTCATGTCTTATGAAGGTTGTAACTTTTTGGGTCTGGGTACACAAAACTTTGTGAAAATCAAGTTGTTGTAAATTGGAATTTTGGAGTTGTCCTAGGTCTCTGGAAACTCTGTAAGGGCTGAGAGTCCTTCTCTGAGTGGCTGTTGGGAGGTGATTAGGTCACAAGGGTGGGGTCCTTGTGAATGGGACTAGTGCCCTATTAAAGAGACCCCAGAGAGCTCCCTTGACTCTTCACCATGCAATGGAAAGGGGAGAAGTTGCAGTTGTGGAAGAGGGTCTTCTGTAGAACCAGACCGTGCTGGTACCCCAATCTAGGACTCTCAGCCTCCAGATGGAGATCAGTGTCTGTTACTTATAAGCCTCTCAGGTCTGTGATGCTGGAGGAATCATTAAGAGGACATGACCGCCAGTTGACCTGCAGGCTGCATCTGGGCAATCAGAGGCTGCTTGTCCCTTTCCCCTATCCTTGGAATGGACAGAAGACCCACTGTTCTTAAATTTGGAACCTCGTCAAGGACACAGCCTTGAGAGAGCATGTGTTGTTGAGACCATTTAGACGAGATGAGTGACTCAGCCAGTTATAGATGCTGTACAAACTTGAAGATTCTAGCGGGTAGATGGGGCAATCTAATCATCTTGCAAACACCCAAGTCTAGCCTTATGTGTAAGTCTCCTTACTTATTGAAATTGCCACCAGACTTCCCTGGTGGTGTAGTGGATAAGAATCCACCTGCCAATGCAGGGGACGTGGTCGATCCCTGATCTGGGAAGACTCCACATGCCGTGAACCAGCTAAGCCTGTGAACCACGACTATTGAGCCTGTGCTCTAGAGCCCACAAGCCACAATGTCTGAGCCCATGTGCTGCAACCCCTGAAGCCTTAGTGCCTAGAGCCTGTGCTCTGCAACAAGAGAACCCACCACAATGAGAAGCCTGTGTAATGCAAGAGAGAGTAGCCCCCACTTGCCATAGCCGGAGAAAGCCCACACAAATCAACAAAAACGCAGCACAGCACCACCTCCCCCCAAAAGAGAAAAGCCTGCTACATACCAATCTGGAATGGTCTGCTTCTTTCTTACATTCCTCCTTGCCCCACATATATGGGGGCCAGTTTGGAATTTCACCTGGGAAACTCTTGAGGTTGGAAACTAGCAGGAGTATATTGTGAAAGCATCTGAGCTAAAACACGTTTGCAGTCAAGGTGTCAACAGGCTGCAGGCATTTGAAGGGATCACTGGAGTTGGAGGATCTGCTTTCAAGATGGCTTGTTAGGTGGTTGGCAGATCAGTGCGGGTTTTTGGCAAGAGCCTCAGTTTCCCACCTTGTGGATCTCTTCCTTGGGCTGATGTCCTCAAGACATGGCAACTGGCTTCCCCCAAAGTTAGAGTTCCAAGCGAGCAAGGAAAAACTGCACTGTTTTTTCTGACTCAGTTCAGGAGTCATAGACCGTCCTTCCTGCACTACCCTGTTGGGCAGCCCTGTGCAGTGTCGGGGGTCGCACACAAGGGCGTGAGTAACAGAGGGAGATTGAGTAGGGGCCATCTTGGAGGCTGGCTACTGACTTCTAATATAGTATATACTTTCTTATTTAGTATGTGTGTCTTTCTTTGTCCACTAGTTCTTTGAGAGCAGGTCTGTTTGTCTGTTTGTCTTCTTTATTTTCCAAGTGTCCAGAACCGTACCTCCCACATAGAACACACTCAGTAGATACTAAGTTGTATTCATTTTAATTGAGTGGTTTGCCTGGGACCTGTGGGAGGTGAAAGAGATAGTAGCCAGTGCCTCTGACATGTTTGTGAAACAAACAATTCATTGCCTGTCATTGTCACTTACTAGATATGCTGAGTGTTGGCTATGCTGGCTTTTTTTTTTTTCAAGGACTGCCTGTGTTTGAAGGTAGCTAGTGAAGAAGAGTTATAGGAATGTAATTCTGTCTTCCACTCCACAGGAAATAAAATAAAAGGAAGCTTCTTAATCTCTCAATTGCTCAGTTCCCTCTCTGAAAGATAGAATGTTGCTGGGTGTTTTTAAGGATTAAGTGAGTTAATGAATGTGAATTACGTCTCCTCCAGTACGTGCTCAAAAATTACGTCAGCATCATTTGAACTTAGAAGATGTTTGAATCTTGAAACAGTATGTGAGTGAGGTGGGGGAACCCTCCACAATAGGGCCACAAAGATTTGGACACGACCGAAGCAACTTAGTGTGCATTCACACACATAAGGCATCAGCTGTGTGTTCATCTGGACGTATGCTGTGAAACTCCAAACTAAGGTCATTGACCAGGTGGACGCCTGCAAACAATGTAGACCCCACTAAGGAATCTTCTCAGCAAGGTGAGGAAGTGGTGGGGGCCATCCACTACTAACTCGAGGGTATTTTCACCTAGCTCCTACTAGGTGATGGCTGCACTCTGCAGAGATGGTGAAGTGTAGTCCCTGGCCCGGGGGTACTGACAGTCTGGAGGGAGAGACAGACAGGAAGGCTGATAGTCCTGGGGCAGTGTGGTCAGTGCAGTGTAGAGACAAGTCCTAGAGCCCACGGGGGATCAGGGGCTCAGAGACAGCCTTTGAGAGGAGGCGATACAACCTGAGCTTTGAGGTTGAGTAGGAGTTGGGAATGTGAATGGTGAGAGGCAGGGGAAGAGAACGTCCCAGCAGAGCAAACAGCCTGGGTGAAAGCCTGAAGTTACAGAAAGGGTGGTATGTGGAGGAGGGAGAGGATGGACGACATACATGTGGAGACGACAAGGAAAGACGAAGCTGGGGAGGCAGAACAGATGAACAGTCTGGAATTTTATTCTGTAGGATTTTTATTTCATAGCTCTAGAAAAACCTAGGGAATGAGGTTGTCAGCCCTGTGTTTAGAAACCCACCAGTGGCCTTCGGAGGACAGACTAGAATGGGTGAGATCTGAGCAGGGAGATGAGAGCGGACCCTGGTGCAGGGATCCTGAAGCTGGGGGCAGGAATCCCCAGTTGTGGGGCCCTCCTGGTCTGGTCTGGAAGGAGAGCCTTCCCTGTGGTCTGCTCCAGTTGCCGCTAATGGAGAAGGCCTGAGGTCACCACACCACTACCTGGTAGCAGAAAACAAGCACCTGCTTTACTTCTGTATCTCCTTTCTTCTCCTGGAGGGGACAGGACTCGTTCCAAAAGAGCTCCATCCTGCAGATGTATAGAACAGTCTCATGGACTCTGTGGAAGAGGGCAAGGGTGGGATGATATGGGAGAATGGCATTGAAACATGTTAGTTATCATATGTGAAATCAATCGCCAGCCCAGGTTTGATGCTTGGGGCTGGTGTACCGGGATGACCCAGGGGGAGGGAATCAGGAGGGAGGAGGGAAGGGGGTTCTGGAGGGGGAGCATATGTATACCCATGGCGGATTCATGTCAATGTATGGCAAAACCAACACAATAAAGTAAAGAAGAAAAAAAAAAGAGCTCCATCCTCCCTCTCTCCCCCTTTCTCCCATTTGAGATGAAATGACCCCTGTGTGCTCCCAGCACTTACTCTATGCCTGACTCTACACTTGGAATAAGGATAGTAGTCGCATGCTTCTCCAGCCTGCCACCCATCTTTGCTTCTTCAGTAACCGGTAGTATAGTGTAGCCCTTTTAATAGGAGCCAGTCAGTGGATGATCTTGGCACGTGGATTCAAGCCCTGTTTAAAACTCTTCCTGCAGAGTCCTTATTCATGTGTGCTCACACACGTACACACACGCACACACATGTACTCACATGTATCCATGCTCTCTGCCACCCAAGCCAAATCTAGAAGGGGATTTATCAGATCAGTCTCCACCGGATTCCCTTCCCACCCCAGGCTCACAGCCAGGGAAGCGAAAGATGAGCTGAGTGGTTTTTCTTCCGAGCCAGATCTCAGCGGGAAGCACATCTGTCGTGCCCAGCCTGGGGACTCTGGGGCAGGTCTCAGGGAGCTGCCTTCATGTGTTCTAAACCAGCTCTCTCACTTTGAGGGTGGCAGGAGACTCTCTCACTGATGGGGAAGTCCCTGTGCTCTCCTGTACCTACCCCCCCTCACTCCTTGGCTGGCTCTGGGACCTCCCATCTGTATCTTCGTTCCCCACTCTGTGCCTGAGGTGCTGGGGGTGGAGAGGTGTCAGGGTTTTTTTTTTTTAGTGTCGGGTTTTTGTGGTGGAGAAAATCTGGCAGTCCTCAATTTCTTCCTGAATCAACCATCTGTTGAGTGTTTTCCAGGATTATGAAACAATTTTTTTGAGGGGGTGGGAGAAGTGGGAGGGTGAGAAATGGCAGTTCCTCCTGGACTTCTTCCCTGCTGTTCTTGAAGCTCATTGAGGGGGTAACTGGCATTACGAGGGTGTGGGAGGCTTGGTGTCAGACCCAGTGTCAGGTCTGGCTCTGCCACTTTCTTGACCCATGCTCCTTAGTCTGTTTCTGTCCGTTACATGGAGGTGAACAGATGCATGCTGTTTACCTGAAGACCCAATGAGCCGGCAGTCAGTCCCCAATCTTTTCAGCACCAGGCACCAGTTTTGTGGAAGACAATTTTTCTGTCTACTAGGGTTGGGGGGATGGTTTTGGGATGATTCAAGCACATTACATTTATTGTGCACTTTATTTCTATCATTATTACATCAGCTCCACCTCAGACCATCAGACATTAGATCTGGGAGGTTGGGGACCCCTGCCAAGTCATTGAATGAAAGAAGGTTTATAGACTGGAGAGTGATGTGAACCTGCCTTTGTTCATGATGTTGAAGTGAGCAGCTAAAGAGCCAGCCCTTGATGGGGGCACCCTGCTGCTTTGGGACTTCGGTCTAAGGTGTCATCACAGTGTTTCCTCCTAAGCACTGATGGCAGGGAAACTGGGGTGCAACTTTGGAAGCTGACCTTTGGTTATCAGTTCATTAAAACCCACTGCTTATTGAGGGAGCCAGGGAAGGGAAGGAATGAAGGCAGCATCTGCTCAAGTGGAGCGAACATGCCCTGTGTTGCAGACCCCTGTATCCTAACTTGGCCTCAGGGTCTAATAAATGCCTTTGCTCATAGGAGAATGTGGGGATATGCCACAGCCTCAAACTAAGTCCCAGAGGAATTATACATGGTTGAAACAGATAACCCAGATTTCTCTTTCCCATATTTTGTAAATATTGGGTTGGTTTTTCATAAGATATTACAGAAAAACTTAAACTTCTTGGCCAACTCAATACTTCATATCTCAGAAGAAAGGGAGATTTCCACTAGGGACAACCAAACTGTCCTGGCTTATCCAAGACTGAGGGGCTTCCCAGGGTATGGAACCTTCCATGCTAAGACAAGACTAGTCTCAGGTAAGCCAGGGCAAATGTCTCCTGATAGTTTTTTCCTCTTGACTGGTTGCTTGGCTGGTCCTTCATTATGGAAGGAGAAGCAAAGTTAACCCTACTCCCACCCCCAGGAGAAGGAGAAGGTGAAAACTTGATTTTGTCTTTATTTTTGTGTTGCCAGCAGCACTGTGGTTGGTATAGCTCGATTGAGAGATAGGTGATGGATGAATTGCAATTTTTGGTTAATTTAAGGTGATCTAAATAGGTCACAGAACAGCAAGGAGATCAAACCAGTCAGTCTTAAGGGAAATCAACCCTGAATACTCACTGGAAGGACTGATCTTGAAGGTGAAGCTCTAGTATTTTGGCCACCTGATGCAAATAGCCGACTCTTTAGAAAAGTCCCTGATGCTGGGAAGGACTGAGGGCAGAAGGGGAACAGGGTGTCAGAGGATGAAATGGCTGGATGGCATCACTGATGGCAAGCTTCAGGAGATGGTGAGAGATGGGGAGTGCTATAGTCCAAGGCGTGCTGCAGTCCATGGGGTCACAAAGAGTTAGGCACAACTGGGCAACTGAATAATTACAACAACAACAAAGGTCATGCTGAGAGGCGTTGGAAGATAAGAGCCACTAAAGACATAACTCACGTAAAAATGGTGAGATAAAACCATGTTTATCCAGCTCTGTGTGGAGAAATTTAGAATAGGTGATAAACCAGGTATGTATTTACCTTTTTTTTTTTTTGACTTGAAGTTATGACTGGTAACATCTGGTATTTGGGCAAACTCACAGCTTGAGGAAAATATGGATGTCCTGAGGTGTTATGGTGGAAAAGGTATGGTTGTTGTTATTCAGTTGCTAAGTTGTGTCCAACTCTTTTCGTCCCCATAGACTGCAGCATGCTGGACTTCCCTGTCCTTCACTATATCCTGGAGTTTGCTGAAATTCATGCCCACTGAGTCAGTGATGCCATCCAACCATCTCATCCTCTGCTGCCCCCTTCTCCTCTTGCCCTCAGTCTTTCCCAGCATCAGATTCTTTTCCAATGGCTCTTTGCATCAGGTGGCCAAAGTATTGAAGCTTCAGCTTCAGCATCAATCCTTCCAATGAATATTCAAAGTTGATTTCCCTTAGGATTGACTATTATGATCTCCTTGCTGTCCAAAGGACCCTCTAGAGTCTTCTCCAGCACCACCATTCAAAAGCATCAACTCTTTGATGCTCAGCCTTCCTTATGGTCCAACTTTTCCATCCATACATGGTTAATGGGAAAACTATAGCATGGACTTTACACACTGACCCTCATTTGAGTCCTTATTCCTTGTTTGCTATGTTACATTAGGCAAGTATTTCATTGTTCCCCAGCCTCAGTTTTCTCATCTGCAGAATAGATGATTTATTTACCACAGGACTACTTTGATGATAGAATATCACATCATCTGGAATGTTCTTAGCATGACCATTGACACATAGTAGGAACTTGATAGCCATGAGATTCCTCAGATCTCTCAGGAACTGTCAAAAGGCTTAAGAACATATGCTTTGCTTATGCGTGCTTTTCTACCCTTTTATCCCCCGAGCATATATTGTAATGATTGCTTCATGCAAGGGAACACATGTAAAGTACATGTTATGACACAGAATTTTAAAATGAGCACCCAAGAATGTATTATACAACTTGAAGTCTGGAGCATCACTGGATTAGTTTCCAGGGGCTGCCATAACAAATTACCACAAGCTGAGTGGCTTAACACAACAGATATGTATTCACTCACAGTTCTGGAGGCTTGAAGTCCAGAATCTAGGTGTCCACAGCACTAGGCTCTCTGCGCAGACTCTAGAGGAGAACTTCCTTTCCTCTTCTAGCTTCTGGTCATTCCTGGCATTCCTGGCTTAGAGTAGCATCACTCCAATCTCTGCCTGTCTTCACATGGCCTTCTTCCCTGTGTCTGTACCTCAAATCTCTCTCTCTCTCTCTGTCCTTGTAAAGACACCAGTCATTGGATCTAGGACCCACCTTAAATCCAGAATGATCTCAGTCCTAGGTCCTTAACTTAATTACATCTGCAAAGAACTTATTTCTAGATAAAGTTATATTCACAGGTACTGGGGTGAGGACTTGAACATCTTTTTCTTTGGGTGGAGGGACACTGTTCAACTCACTATAGTCACCACTACTGATCCCTCTTGTATCTTATCCCTCTGCCCTACCCCTGCCCACCATCCTGAAGTCAATGGTTATCACTCTCTCATCTTTTGCTTTATAAAAAGGATATTATGGTATGGTTTATATAATCTTTGTGATCTGCTTTTTTGTTCAATATTATAATTGTAAGATCCATTCAGGTTGATGTATTGTCATGGTTCATTCATGCTTGATACCCTGTTGTGTGCTGGTACCCCAGGGTTTTTATGCATTCCCCTGAAATTGGATATTCAAGTTGTTTTCTCTTTGGGGCTGTTGTAAACAAGGCTTCTTTTACTTAGCTCTTGGTGCTCAAGTGCAAAATTTCTCTAGAATATATGACTAGGAATTGAATTGCTGGACCCAAGGTAAATAGTACTTTACCAGATAATGTCAAATTGTTTTCCAAAGTGATTGTATCAGTTTGTATTCCCATAAGCTAAGTATAAGATGTTCTCTGTTCTCAAACTGATTTTTTATTCCAGGAAATGGAAAAACCTCAGAAGGGTCTTCCCTGTGGTGATGAGTATTAGATGATAAAAATCTCATCTTCTTCCATGATTTTCCTTCACAGCAGATTTTTCCTGGTGGGTCTCTCCCCTCAAAGAGAAAGCACTAGACCCTCCAGTCTCACCTGCTGCTGGCTGCCTAGGCTCTGCCTACTCTGCAAATCCATCTTAATGGCTCATTAGAGGTGCCTAGAAACTGTAATTATGGTATAGCATTTCACAGGCTTACAATTGAAGGCTGTGTTTTCTAGACGCCCAAATCAAGTCTGTTGTGGAAGGCTGCATCTCAGAAAGTTTGCATATGATATTCTGGATTATGAGTGAAAAAAAAAGAGGCTTCCCTTTTTTGATGAGGTGAGTGATGTAAGCATCCCAAGTAATTGGTTGAAAAATTGGTTGAAATAAACTGGCAGAGTGGAAGGCATACTGATGACTCACAGGAGCCAGTGTGTAAATGGTGTATTCTGGGGAACATTTTCTGCAGAGGAAGGAAGACAAAGCAGCATTTGTCCCAGTTAGATCACAGAATATGAGCACAGCTAAGGATCTTAATAAATCCCTTGACTGATGGGGAGATGGAGGCTCAGAATGGACCTCCTAAATTTCAATGCAAGCCTTAGGGTTAGCTGCATCTTTTTTTGTGCAAGTCTAGCTAATTTTTTTAGGTTGCATCCCCTAAAAGCAGAATATGAATCAAGGATTCTTGAGCAAGTGATTTGCTGTACGAGTGTTCTTAGGTAAAACCTGTCTAGGGGTGAGAAAAACAGAGTAGGACAGGGAAAGAAGAAAAGTGATGATGTGGGTCCAGATGAAGTCCAGCCTCAAGCTGATCCCACAGGATGCTCTGGAATATGAACAGTACTTTAAAACTCTCCAACTTGTACCTTCATTGATTGGTCATTGGCTGCAGACTAGCTGATGGGAGGACATAGCTACCTAGGCTGTCCTGTGCTCCCATCAGCTGAGCGCAGTTCTCTGAAGGAGGTAGCCAACACTCACAGCAGCGGATGAGATTGCTATTCAGATTTGTGGTTCAGTTGCTCAGCTGTGTCCGACTCTTTGTGACCTCATGGACTGCAGCACGCCAGGATTCCCTGTCCTTCACTGTCTCCCAGAGTTTGCTCAAACTCATGTCCATTGAGTTGGTGATGCTATCTAACTATCTCATCCTCTGGCCCCTAACCCCCTTCTCCTTTTGACTTCAGTCTTTTCGGGCATCTTGGTCTTTTCCAGTGAGTCACATCAGGTGGCCAAAGTATTGGGGCTTCACGTCTATGGTCAGAGGATGGGGATTTACTCTGTGAAGATTATACTGGTCTTCATCGAACTCCAGCTCATGCCCTTGATGGCAGCCCCATTAGAGTAGGGATCTTAAGACCCCTAGCCTTCTCCACTGAAGATGAACAGCAGACCTTTTTAAGGGAAGGATGTAATACACCAAAATATGTCATGAGGGAAAGCCACTCAGTCATGCCCAACTCTTTGTGACCCGATGGACTGTACAGTCCATGGAATTCTCCAGGCCTTTCCTTCTCCAGGGGGTCTTCCTGATCCAGGAATTGAACTTGGGTCTCCTGCATTGCAGGCAGATTCTTTACCAACTGAGCTATCAGGTAAGCTAAAATATGTCATATCTATGTCAAAATAGATCATAGACCTAAAAGTAAAGGCTAAAGTTGTAACTTCTCCAGAAGAAACCTGGGAGTAGGCAACCTTTATACAGCCTTGGAGTAGGCAAATATACCCTAGCGGGAAAACAAAAGTCATGAATGGTAAAAGAAAAAGATAAACTGGACTTCATAAAAACTAAAACCTTTTGCTCTTGAAAAGATATTGTTAAGAAAATGAAAATGCAAGTCACAGAATAGAAAAAAAAGTTGGAATGCATACATTTGACAAAGGAACTGCATTCAGAATACAAAATGAACATTCATAAATTGATGATAAGATAAACAATCCAATTTGAAAATTGACAAAAAAATTAGTAGTTATCAATTCTGATTTTATTTTCTTTTAATTATTTATTTCTGGCTATGCTGGGTCTTCTTTGCTGTGCATGGGCTTTCTCTAGTTGCAGCAAGCAGGGGCTCCTCGTCGTGGCACTGCATGCACAGCCTTCTCATTTTGATGACTTCTCAGGTTGTGGACCACGGGGTCTAGGATGCATGTGGGTGCCCATTTCAATAGCTGCAGCACGTGGGCTCAGTAGTTGTGGCACACAGGCTTAGCTATTCTGTGGCATGTGGGGTCTTCCCAGACCAGGGATTGAACCCATGTACCCGGCATTGGCAGGCAGATTCTTATCCACTGTGCTACCGGGGATGTCTTCAACTCTGATTTTAAAACTTTGTTTTAAAGATATGTTTCACTATTACTTTGGCTTTATTCTTTTCTGCTACTTCCCTCACAGTGGTGTTTGGAAATAACTAATATCCATTTATGACATATATATTAACGTGATTGTACATTGAATGTATGTTGAAATAAAAATAGCAGTATAACAATGAGCAAAGGACTTGAATAGACAAAAGAAGATATACAGTCTATGGAGGGCCAATAAGATCATGAAAAGATGCTCAACAAAATACAAATTAAAACCATCATATGATGTCACTACACACCCATTAGAACTGCTAAAATAAAAAAGAATAAGAATAACAAGTCTGGGCAAGTATTTGAAACAACTGTAACTCTCATATACTGCTGACAAGAGCTGAAAATTGGTACAACTACTTTGGAAAACAATGTGGCAGTTCTTATAAAGTTAAATATACCCTTATTATGTAACTCAGAATTCTGCCCTTAGGTGTTTTCCCAAGAGAACTGAAAACATATGTCCATTCAAAGACTTGTGTATGAATGTTTATAGCAGCTTTATTCACCATGGCTCCAAACCAGAAACAGCCCAAAAATCCATCAGTGGGTGGATGTATACAAATTTGTGATACACATGTACAATGAAATATCATTTAGCAAATAAGCATTTGGATCACTGATATGCATAACAATATTACTAGAATCTTCGAAACATTATCCTGACTGAAAGAAGCCCCAAAGAGTCCATAATGTATGATTCCATTATGTGGAATTCTAGAACTGGTAAAATTAATCTAAAATGGCAGAAAGTGAATCAGTGATTGTCTGGAGCCAGAGTAGGAAAAGAATTGAATGGAAGGGGACACAAGGGAATTTATGGGGTAATTGTTGTTTCATCCCTAAGTTGCAGCTGACTCTTTTGCAACCCGATGAACTGTATAGCCACCATGAGATTTCCCAGGCAATAGTACTGGAGTGGGTTGCCATTTCCTTCTCCAGGGGATCTTCCCGACCCAGAAATGCTCTATATTTTGATTGAGGTGGAGGGTAAGACAGATGTATTCATTTGTTAGTACTTAGCCGATTGTATACATGTACATTTTATTGCCTGTAAATTAAACCTCATTAAAGTTGTTTTGATGAAGAGAGAAATATACTTACCTTCTAGTGATGGAATTAAAGATAATTTCTCTTTCATCCTTATTCTCTGTTTCTAGATTCTCTGCCGTCTTCTCCTCACTTTCCCTATATTGAAAACGTTTCTCTCCATCTCTGAAGCCCCATTCAGCTCAGCTGCTCTCTCCTTCAGAAGCCTTACCTGATGCCTCAGTTAGAATTAACTGCCCCGTCTTCTAGATCCTCAGTGCCCTACTTGGTGCCTGCTAAGCCATTTGCACTCTGCCTTGGGCAAATGTTACTACCTGTGTAGTCGGCTCCTTGTTCTGTGGGCACCCAGTGGTAGGAGGGTTGAGTTCGGACAGAGCTCCAAACAGGGCGGACAGTTGTTCGGTGCTCACCAAGTTAAACTGGGATTTTCCAGGCCGGAAGGAAGTTTCTTACACAGTGCAAAGGTTGCTGTCATCTGTGGGTGCGTCCACAGTGAAGCGGGGAGACTGAGGCAGAACCTGGAGCTTCAAATCAGTGTGTCACTAGCCAGGTAACTTCCTTGGGCAAACCCCTTAACTCTCTGAACCTCTATATCCTTTCTACAACGTGGGAGTAACGCTCTCTCTGTTTGTTGTGAGGCCAAATAGCACAGAGTAAATGAGCAGTTAGCTCTGACTGCTGCTACTGATGGCTCAGTGGTAAAGAATCCACCTGCAATGCAGGAGACTCAGGAGATGTGGGTTCAATCCCTGGGTCAGGAAGATCTACCAGAGGAGGAAATGGCAACCCACTTCAGTATTGCCTGAAAAACTCCATGGACAGAGGAGTCTGGCAGGCTAGAGTCCATGGGATTGCAAAAGAGTTGAGTGCAGCTGAGCACACATGCTACTGTAAATTATCATCATTCTAACAAATAATAATAATACCGAGAGAGGAGTCTGCCAAGATGGGAGGATACTTACTAAGAAATAGACAGGTAAACGGAGCAAAATTTTTCTTCCTAGGGAAAGACTATGGACTCTGATTAGTGGTGGCGCAACAATTTTTAAAAGCCCATCTAAAATTAATTTTTTCCCACGTGAATGGTTTCTAAGAAAGTCAAAACCATTTCCCACAAAAGCAGACATCCCAAAAGGAGTTAGGATTTTGCTGGCTCTGTTCCTCATTCAGATATCAGATGGCAGCCGGGGCTCAGCCTGGAGGAGGCTGGCTTTCTCGGGAGTGTTTGCTGGAGCCGGACTGACACAGATCTGATAGAGGTTGTCAGACCTCCGAAGAACAATCGACTTTCTAAGTTGAGCCCCTTCGCTGAGCCGTGTGGTGCTGCGTTACCTTTGTAAATGCCAGCGCGCTGCTAAGCACGTCCCAGTGAATAGAAGTGTTTTGATGTTTTGTTTTTGGTCGGAGATTGAAGTCCAGTGTCTTGGGACCCAGTGACTTCGGCTGACCTTCCCACTACATGGACAGGGCTAAATTTCAACCCCTGGAGGCTTCTGCACACAAAACCTCATGCCTCGCAAGGGCAGGTGCAAGGAAACCCGGCGGAAATCTGAAATCTTCGCTGCTTCAGAGACCTGAGCTTGCTTCTGTCAGAGGAATTAAGTTTCACAAGCACCCCTCCTTTTTTTTTTTTTAATGTAGAAAGCGTATCATTAGGCGAATCTGGACAGGGCGACTTATTAAAACTGCTGCCTGTAGCAGAGAGAAAGCTGTAAATGCCTAAGGACATTTAAGGACTAATGGGGCTCACTTTTATTTCCAATAACTTCTTTTTTTTTTTTTAATATTGTATTGGAGTATAGTTGATCCACAATGTTGTGTTAGTTTCAGGTATATAGCAAAGTGAAACATTTACATGTATATATGTATCCACTCTTTTTTAAGAATCTTTTCGCATATAGCCCATTACAGAGTATTGAGTAGAGTTTCCTGTGCTATACAGGGGGGTCTTATTAGTTATCTATTTTACATGCAGTAGTGTGCACATGCCAATCGCCCCATTTATTCCTCCCCCATCTTATCTCCTAATAACCATAAGTTTGTTTTCTACATCTGTGACTCTATTTCTGTTTTGTAAATAAATTCATTTGTACCTTTATTTTTTTTAAGATTCCACATATAAGCAATATCATATGATATTTGTCTTTCTGTGTCTGAACTTCCTTCACTCAGTATGACAACCTCTAGGTCCAGCTTGGCCAGAAAACCAGGCTTCTAAATGAAGTCAGCTCTGATATGTCAGGTCTTGCTGACTCTGGAAAATGTGTTTTCCTTAAAACCTGTATTCCAGATTTGAAACCAGGAAAGTTCTTTTGTTTATAATTTTTAATTGAGTGAGCACCTTTATAAAATCTGTAACCTTCCCCACTTCTGAATTACCATTGATATCTCTCTAACTCCTCCAGTCTGACTAGTTTTTGCATCATTTTGATCAATTATAGAGAAAATTTGCAGTCACTTTCTACCTAACATTTTATTCAAGTTTTATGCGCTTACATTCATAATAGATAATTCTTTTTCATGATGCCATTCAGTTCTACTTTACTTTGTTCCCCTGGGTTTGAGTATTTGAAGGTTTGTTGTGGTGGTGACAGTTTTAAATGGATTATTATCATCTTTAGTCATTGAGTTTTTCTTTTCTTTTTATAAATACTTCCTTTAACTACATTAGAAAAGGTGGTCTGGGAGGTACTACGATATTTGCAAGGGCCCCCAGTCTTCCACCCCTCCTCCCCCTTTCTTTAAAAACCCCTGACTTGACACACACCTGCACGGTCTTCCTCAGCCCCTCCTCCAGTGTCTGGAAGCTCCCCTCCTGTGTTGGTGGCCTCGTGTAGCCCATAATCAGGGGGTGACTCCTACTTTGGTTCTTCGAGCCTCTTGGGGCAAGGGTTTCCTGTAGGAGCCTATGTCACCTGAACTCAGCTGATGTCACAGAAGCTCTGGTCTTTTTTAAGAAGAAAAAAGAATCCCATGTGAATACTTTGTAAACTATCCATTCTCTGGAGATTCATGCTACCTACGTTTTTTGTGTGTTTGCTTTTCCAGCAGGTGGTCACCTTACAGATGACGAGTTGTGGAGTAAAAGTCCTTCATGATATGGGAAATGGCACCTACAGTGTGGTGGTTCTTGTTACTTGGGGCTGACAGGTTCTGATTAAAAGCACTCAGTTCCTCCCACTGTCATTTTGACAGGAACTATCCTTGGAGCACCACAAAGCCCCACACATTGTCACTCTTTTTCTTTCTGCCATCACCTCCTGCTTTGCTGGGTTCCATTCATACTGGCTTCTTCCTTCTCCTTTGAACACACCAATCATATTTCCTCTGATTGAGCTGCTTATCCTGATCCATGCAAAGCTGACTCTCACCAGTCAGGGTCAGCTTAGAGGCCCCCTCTTCCGAGAGGTCTCCCCTGACCACCACTTTTAAAGGTGTTTTACTGACTCTTTAGTGCATGGTGGTGGTTTAGTCAGCTAAGTCTTGTCTAACTCTTATGACCCCATGGACTGTAGCCTGCCAGGTTCCTCTGTTGGTCGGATTCTCCAGGCAAGAATACTGGAGTGGGTTGTCATTTCCTTCTCCAGGGGATCTTCCCAATCCAGGAATTGAACCCAGGTCTCCTGCATTATAGGCAGATTCTTTACCAATTGAGCTATGAGGAAAGCTCCTTAAATCAGAGCAGAGGTGTTTTTTTTTTAAATCACTATCTGATATTTTGTGTGTTGACTGTCTCTCCCACCAGTGGCTAAACCTCATGAAAGCAGGGATCCTGTCTGTCTGATTCTCCCAAATCCTAGAGCAGAGTTAGGCACACAGTAGGCACTCAATGAATGTTTGTTGAATAGTGGAATGGATCATTTGCTCAATAAGCACTTGCTCCCAGGGAGACACTGGGAATTAAAAAAATTGGAGCCAGACATACAGTCAGTTCTCAATAAAAGTTGGTGCTGATGTCGCTATTTTGCAGATCAGTGGTCACTCAGGGAAACCAGACCCACTATCTTGGCATTATCTCACTGGGAGTGGCAGGCACGGCTCTCTGACACTATTAAAATGTTTAAGACACAGTGTCATGTACACCAGGAGTGCTTGTTACATGCATTCATTTGTTTGGCCAGCACAGTCAACAACTCTGATCTGAGACCGTGTCTTGTTTGCAAGCTAATAGGTTAGCCTGCCACAGTTTCATGCTGGTGGAAGATAGGAGGCTCGTGGTCAGAGGCAAAGGATAGTCTATTACTCACAGCAATAGCAGTAACCAGCGTATTAGCACTATTAGGATGGTTCCCAAGTCCTGATTTTTCTAGGCTGACAGGAAGAGAGCCACATGACACTCAGTGCATTACAGGAGAGGAACTCTGAGCTTAGGGAACAGGATTCTTTTATACTGGACAGTCTGTATCTGCCCTTTGCTCTGGATAAAGCCATGATCCCTCTTCCAAGTTTGTTCAGTGTACAAAGAGCTTTCAAAAGAGAGTCTGGAATAGACTAAGGAGCAGATAGTGCCTCTGTTCCCCATGTGTAGAAATGCTTGCGACTCAACGGAGAATTGTCTCACAACAAGAAGCCTAGTATGCCCTCACATTTGTTGAATGAATGAATATGAATGAATATTAGGTGTTGCTTGTGGCACTGTGAAGTTGATTAAGACATGTTTTCTGTCATTAGGGGCTCATGCTTTCCTGTGGTGGGGCAGTACACCGGTGAAGGGTGTATGCTCAGGGCTTAGGTGCATGAATATAAGTCCTGCCCCTTCACTTACTGGTTTTGAAGCCCTGGCTTCAGACTCCCTCATCTTTAAATTGGAGATAATAAGGTTATTATGATTAGATAAGATGATGTGATGAGAAAGAGCTTGGCTCAGTGTCTAACCAATGGTAAGCATCCAAGTAAGCGTTGGTTACTAGGCTGAACCACACGAAATCACCATTTCTGTAGTAAAAAATAACCAGCAATTTTATATGGCTCAACCTAATCACATATTCATCATTATTCATCTTTGGCTTGATTACCAATCATCACGTAGAAATGCCTCTGACTGTAGGGGTCTCTGCTCTGGGTCAGGTGAGGCAAGCCTGGAACACAAAAGTATCTGGGAGAAAGAAATGGGCCTGGACCCAGATGCGGCTCCAAGCCCCACTTCTCCTCTCATTAACCTCGTGACCTTGGGTGAACCACTTAACCTCTGCGCCCCTTGCCTCATCTGTGCTACAGATACAATAATCCCTTCTACTCCCCTGGACATTGTGAGGCTAATATCAGATGATGGATGTGAAATTGCCTGGTAAAGTAGAAAGCTCTGTAGTCAGGTCCTCATGCTTCATATGAAGCCATTCTTAAAGGCAGTGAGATTTGTCTGGGCTTCAGCCAGACAGCCACTAGGTAGAATTTAATATCCCTCCTAAGTCCTTTAATCACAGTTTTGCATTTGAAGTATAGCGTTGGCCTCCAAAATGATATTGCTTCATTAGAATCAAGTTATGCTAGTTGGGTTTGTATCTAAGACTTACAGACTTGAAGAAAGGTAGGGACCATCTGGTGACCAAAGAAAGACCATCTCATCACAAAGGGTGATTGGTTTGCAGCTAAATCAGTCAATCACTAACATTTATCAAGTTCTTTTAATGAGTGAGACATGTACTTTTGCTCTTTCCATGAAGAGTGAAACCTTCATTGAAGACTTGGAAAATCTCATGACATAGATACGTACTATCATTAATAACCACTTTACAGATAAAGAGACAGGCAGAAAGAGGTTACCAATTAGGAATGGACACACCTGGACTGGTGGGTTACATTGCCTGAGCACCCTCAATAATAGCCAGAAACACTCATTGTAAGTTGGCCCTGTAAGAGGGAGACCCTAGAGCCATCTTTCTGGGGTAGCCATAGCAGTTCCCAGCGCTGCTGCTGTGCTTGCTGATGGAAGTCCCACCCCTCCCACAAGCAGCTAGGGAAAGCCAAGTTCTGCACTTGCAGGCCATTGGAATGGCCTCACACCCCATCTCTGCTATCAGCCTGCCTGTACTCTGCTGAAGAAGTAAGGACTTTAGCTTTTACCTCCTCTGTTTTGTGGGGACTCTCTGTTGACTGACAAGTGATGTTCACCTGGCTGGCTTTCTCAAGAGCCTGTACTCCCTCTGGAAAGAGCTTGCTTCTAGTTCTACCTGGGACTAAAACAGTGGCTCAGAGACAATAGGCAGCATGCCTTAGTGGCAAGGCCAGTTAGGGTAAGGTTTGACTCCTAGAAAAGGGACACAGCGATACCATGGCTTCAAGAACGAGTTCATTTCTCATTCACGTAACCGTCCAAGAAGAGCATCCCAGGTAGCCGGGTGGCTCTGCTTCACACAGTCGTTCAGAGATTCAGGGTCCTCCAGGTTGCCCACTGTTCCCCAGGGCAGTGCTTCTCAAGCTTCATGTAGTGAATAGCTCTACATTTTCAGTATATTTCAGATAAACATTTTATATCAAATAATAAAAATGAATTCCTAGAAAAAAAGAAGGGGAAAAAGACCTCCCAAAGACATACAAGATACAAACCTAAACTATTTTATTGTTAGATAACAGACTTAAATTGCTATGCAAGTTACTATATACACTCCCCCTTTGAACAATGGGTGATGTAGGAGGCTGTTGTTCAATTTCCAATTATTTGGGAATTTGCTGTTTCAGAGAACATATTTAGTATAACTTGAATTGGCTTAAATTATTGAAATTATTTTATGGCCCAGAATATGTCTACCTTGGTGAATAGTCTATGCGTACTTGACAAGAATATCTGTTCTGCTCTTGTTTGAGTGTGGATGGTATTATTCTGTAAGTATAAGAAATAGTCTATGCGTACTTGACAAGAATATCTGTTCTGCTATTGTTTGAGTGTGGATGGTATTATTCTGTAAGTATAAATTAGGCCAAGTTGGTTAATAGCGTTGTTCAGATATACTATATCCTTACTGATTTGCTACTTTTTCTATATTATACCAAGTGTTGAGTGTTGACTCATTGTAGATTTGTGGATTTGTCTGTTTCTTCTTTCAGTTACATCAGTTTTCGTTTCATGTGTTTTAAAGGTTCGTTGTTGAGTGCTTACACATATAGGATTGTTATGTTTTCTGTGAATTGACCCCGTTATCATTATATAGAGTCCTTCCTTATCCCTGGAAACATGTCTTGCTCTGGAGTCTATTTGTTGCTGTTGTTTAGTCACTCTAAGTTTTGTCCAACTCTTTTGCAACGCCATGGAATATGTAGCCCACTAGGCTCCTCTGTCCATGGGATATCCCAGGCAAGAATACTGGAGTGGGTTGCCATTTCCTTCTCCACGGGATCTTCCTAAACTAGGGATCAAATTTTCATCTCCTGCATTGGCAGGCAAATTCTTCACCACTGAGCCACCTGGGAAGCTGAAGTCTATTTAGTCTGATATTAATATAGCCACTGTAGTTTCCTTAAAAGTATTAACATGGCCTGTCTTTTTCCTTTTCATTCTTTTAAGCTATTTATATCTTTATATTTGAAGTGGGTTTCTTGTAGATGACCTACAGTTGGGTGACAGCCTTTGGATTTTAATGTAAGTTGTACTTAATATAATTATTTATGAGATTGGATTTCAATTTATCATCTTCCAAGTTGTTTTCTATTCATCTTATCTGTTCTTTGCTCCTTTCCCCCCACTTCTTTTGAATCAACTGAATGGTTTTTTTTATTAGTCTATTTTGCTTCTACTTTTGGCTTGTTATATGATTTTGTTAATTTTTGCAGTTTTCTTCTAGGGTTTACAAAGTATATTGTTAATGTATCTGAATGTATCCTCAAAGAATATTATACCATTTTACGTAAAATGAAACAGTCTTACAAGAGTGCAGTTGTCCCTTGAATAATTCTGGGGCTGGGATGCCCACCCTCCATGCAGTGGAAAACCAGTGAATAACTTGAGAGTCAGCTCTCCACATCTGCTGTCCCAAACCATAGATTCAACCAGCCACAGCTTGTGTAATATTGCAATACATATTTAGTGGGGGAAAAAATCCACATATAAATGGATCTACTCAGTTCAAACTTGATTTATTCAAAAGTCAACTGTATTCCCATTGATCCTGCCCATTCTTTGGGTTATTTTTTTTGTTTCTTTTTTTATTTTGCCATGTGGCTTGCAGAATCTTAGTTCTCCCAACTAGGGATCGAACCTGTGTCCTCTGCAGTGGAAATGCAGAGTCCTAACCACTAGACCACCAGGGAATTCACTGGGTTATTTTTCTTGCACATTTTACTTATGTTGTAAGTGCCACAGTACAGTATTACTCATTTTGTTTTACATAATTATCTTTTAAACTGATTTAAGATGAGTAAAATAAGAGAGTCACTTTCACTTTAACCATTTCTTTTTTTTTCCATTTCTTTATGTAGATTCAGGTTTTCATTTGATAACTTTCTTGAATGCTCCATTCTGTGGTGGTTTTTTCTACTTGTTCTTTTCTCTGCCTGTGTCACTTTGGATATAGTCAGTTGATCTATCTTCAAGATCATGGAATCTTTAGAAATATCCAGGCTATTGATGAGTGTCCAATATCATGGGTAATTTCCTACCACTTCACTTTGATTTCTTAGAGTTATCATTGCCGAATTTCCCAATTTTTTTAAAGCATTGTGATAATTCAGTTTATGTGTCAACCTGACTGGGCTAAGAGATGCCCAGAGAGCTGGTAAAATGTTATTTCTGGGAGACATCTATGAAGTTGTCTCTGGAAGAGATTAGTATTTGAATCAGTAGACTGAGTAAAGATCTCCCTGAGGACCCAAATAAAACAGAAGGATGAGGAAGGGTGGATTTCCTCTCTGCTTAAGTTGAGACAGCCATCTTCTAGGACATCAGTGTTCCTGGTTGGGTGGGGGCTTTTGACTCACACTGGGACTTAGATCATTGGCTGCCTGGTATTCTCAGGCTTTCAGATTTGGTCTGAATTGCACCACTAGCCTTCCTGGTTCTTCAGCTTGCAGCACACTGTGGGACTTCTCAGCCTCCATAACACTGTGAGTCAATTTCTATAATAAATCTCCTCTTATACATATACCTATATATCCCATTGGTTTTGTTTCTCTGGGAAACCCTGACTAACATAAGCGTATTGTCCACAATTTCCACTAAATTCTTTACTGTATTCATCATAGCTATTTAAAACTTCCTATCTGAAAATTCAACAGTTTGGGTACCTCTGGGCTAGTTTGTGCTAGAAACCAAAACAATGTAATTGAAATCCAAACATCTAGTTTTGGCATCCTGACTCCAGAGTTGTCCCCACCCTGGCCACCAGTCCAGAGGGCAAGCAGGTGAGCTCAGTACTGGAGCTGAGCGTCTGTCCTAAGCCGTCCCAGGAAGTGACAGCTCCTACATACAGTTCAGTGTACCTGCGCTTATTCTTGGCCGATGGCTGATGCAGGACATTGGTGGGTGTTGACTGGAGCACCTTCCCGAAGGCTCCAGCCTCCACCATCAGGCTCCCTGAAGGAGAACTTGGGACCCTTAACTCCCTGCTTGGCGTAGATTGGAGCAACCCCAGGAGTATTTTCTAAGGAAGTCTAGGCCTTGATGACATGGATGGGGCCTTTCTGGCCAAATGTGAATGGTGATTTTTCAGAAAAGGATGCCACCAGGCTCTTGGCCCTATTGGCCTTACAAACTGAAATAGTGACACGCCAGGTCCTTGCAGAAAACTCACCCCAAACCCTGAGATAGGCTTCCTCTATATCAGTCAGGAAAAGGACTATTATTCCCTTGACTTTTGCCTCGAGGCAGTGCTTCTAGATCAGGTCGTAAGGACTGTGCCCCATGCATAGCCCCTGTGGGAAGTTGGGGGGTGGAGAGGGGCAACTCCACTTACCTTGCTGTGTGTGCTTTGCACCAGGAGGATCAGGGGAATGAGCCCTTTTCCTCATGCGACCAACAGCCCCATATGGCAGCTGAGCCTTGCCTGTAACAAAGATTTTGCTTACACTTGGATCAGGCTGGGCCCCAGAAAGCAAAGCTTGTGGTCCATGATGCTTTTTCTTAGTTGTATTCCATTTTCGTTCCAAGAGGAACAATTTAAGAAGCAGTAGAAATGCTGGCACCAGATTGTCGAGTTCAAATGCCACCTTCAGGAGTTACGTTCGGTGTGCTCCTAGAACAGTTATTTGACTAAACATCTGTTTCTGCTTTATTGACTACGCCAAAGCCTTTGACTGTGTGGATCACAATAAACAGTGGAAAATCCTTAACGAGATGGGAATACCAGACCATCTGACCTGTCTCTTGAGAAATCTATCTGCAGGTCAGGAAGCAACAGTTAGAACCAGACATGGAACAACAGACTGGTTCCAAATAGGAAAAGGAGTACATCAAGGCTGTATGTTGTCTCCCTGCTTATTTAACTTATATGCAGAGTAGACCATGAGAAATGCTGGGCTGAAAGAAGCACAAGCTGGAATCAAGATTGCCGGGAGAATTATCAATAACCTCAGATATGCAGATGACACCATCCTTATGGCAGAAAGTAAAGAGGAACTAAAGAGCCTCTTGATGAAAGTGAAAGAGGAGAGTGAAAAAGTTGGCTTAAAGCTCAACATTCAGAAAGCTAAGATCATGGCATCTGGTCCCATCTCTTAATGGGAAATAGATGGGGAAACAGTGTCAGACTTTATTTTTGGGGCTCCAAAATCACTGCAGATGGTGGTTGCAGCCATGAAATTAAAAAAGCTTACTCTTTGGAAGGAAAGTTATGACCAACCTAGATAGCATATTTAAAAGCAGAGACATTACTTTGCCAACAAAGGTCCGTCTAGTCAAAGATATGATTTTTCCAGTAGTCATGTATGGATGTGAGAGTTGGACAATGAAGAAAGCTGAGTGCCGAATAATCAATGCTTTTGAACTGGGGTGTTGGAGAAGACTCTTGAGAGTCCCTTGGACTGCAAGGAGATCCAACCAGTCCATCGTAACGGAGATCAGTCCTGGATGTTCATTGGAAGGACTGATGTTGAAGGTGAAACTCCAATACTTTGGCTACCTGATGCGAAGAGTTGACTCATTGGAAAAGACCCAATGCTGGGAAGGATTGGGGGCAGGAGGAGAAAGGGATGACAGAGGATGAGATGGATGGATTGCATCACCGACTTGATGGACATGGGTTTCGGTAGACTCTGGGAGTTGGTGATGGACAGGGAGGCCTGGGGTGCAGCGATTCATGGGGTTGCAAAGAGTCGGACACGAGTGAGTGACTGAACTGAACTGTGCCTCAGAGATAATGCTCTGCAAAACAGAGATAATGATATTATTAACCTCAGGGGTTATGAGAATTAAATCACTAATATGTGTAGTGTGTTTGCAGGGGCTTCCCTGGTAACTCCGATGGTAAAGAATCTGCCAGCAATGCAGGAGACTCAGGTTTGAAATCTGGGTCAGCAAGATCCCTTGGAGGAGGGAATGGTCAACCACTCAACTATTCTTGCCTGGAGAATGTGAGTAGAATACAGAATAAATGTTGTGTGTTAGCTGGTATGATGGTGTTAATGATGATGACGTCATTGAGAATATTGCTCTGGACATCATAGGCCCCGTCTCCCTACTCACGCCTCCCACCCATTATAAGCCTTCTCTGAGGCATTTCTCTTAGGCCTCTGAAGCTGGAGAAGGTTACGGTTATCTTGGACAACAACTTGTCCTTACCTTATGGACACTGAAATTCCTCTTTCCATCTTTGCTTTGGTGCTAAAATGAGCATTTTCAGGCAAACTTAACCACTTGTAGAGGACTTCTGGGGATAGTGTTCATCGTTTCTGACCCAAATCCTTGAAGTCATCCTTAATTTCTCTGTTTCATACCCGAAAACAAATCCTGTTTTTTCTTCTAAAAGTTGTCCTGGTTCTGGACCACCCTTAACCCCTTCCACCACCACGAATCTTTCTTCAGGACTCATGTGCAGGCGCTTTGTTGGATCTCTGCTTCCCTCTTGGCCCCTAAACTCTGCTATCCCTATAACAAGTGTGGCCTTAACAGTTATAAGCAAATTCCCAACACTCCTCTTCTTTCAACCCTTCGATTACCTTGAGAAAAAAAATCATGGTTTGCACTGCCCCTGCCCGTCTCCAGGTTTCCTAGGTGGCTCAGTGGTAAAGAACCTGCTTGACAATTCAGGAGATGCAGGTGATGCAGGTTGGACCCCTGGGCTGGGAAGATCCTCTGGAGGAGGAAATGGCAACCCCCTCCAGTATTCTTGCCTGAAAAATCCCATGGACAGATGAGCCTGGTGAGCCACAAATCCATGGGGTCGTCGCAAAGACTTGGACACGACTAAGCATGCACGCGTGCACCTGTTTTGCCCCCCTCGTGCCTTCTGCTCCATGTCAGCCCCCTCGTTCCTCTACTACACTGTAGAGAGCCAGGGTTTTCCCCTCTTGGCACCTTCTCCTTGGGATGCTTTCCTCCAGATACTATCAAGGCTTGTTCTTTCCCTCTGTATCTGAGCCTCTGCTCAAATGTCATCTCATCAAAAGCCTTTGCATGGCCGTCTTTTCTAAAAGAACACCCTCCCTTCCACTGTAGCATTTCATAGTCCTCTAATTTTGTGTTGTTTTTTTTTCTCAACATTTACCACCATCTGTCATAAGTTGATTTTGTCTTTCCCCTGTTAGTGTGTAAGTTTCTTTCTGGTGAGGGCTCTATTTTGGTTAGCCCAGTGCCTAGAATGGTGCTCAACCCACAGCAGGGCTTGATAAAATCATGAAAGAAATGACAGGCTAAGTGAACGCTTCATTTTACCTGTCATCCCCATTGTCCCTGACCTGGTTTCTCCAAGACTTGGAAGAAAAGTGTAAAAATACACATTACACCAGGACAGAAGCAAAGAGACAAACCCAGGTAGAATAAATAAACTTTTCTAAGTGCTAGGTGATTCCTCAGTGGAAGATTCTGTTGCGGAAGTGAATTGTGGCTGTCAGTGAGATGTTCTTTGCTCTATAATGATTACAATACTCTAGTAACCTCAGCTGCCTTCACAGTGCCAGTGGATGAACGACAGAATTTGCTGAAGGACAAAAAGAGGCCCTTGGGCTGGGGGTAAGCATTTTTAAATCACCTCCCTTCTTTTCTCCTATTCAGGAGCTACAAAGCCATACATACAGGCTTGCTTCCATGGAAGAAAGAACAGTATAAACTGGCAGGGGTGGAGGCTCCCTCCATCAATCGATGTTAAAGATGTTTCCTTTAGATGGAAGCTGCTTTGAGCCCTGTGCCTTGAGTTGTGTGCCTATTTTGGCAACAGCATTGGAAATACAGTTTTCTCTTCTTGGGGTAGTGGCGTTTCGCATTTTCAGCACTGGCTGTAGGCAGTTGTAGGAGACAAAGCTCATACTGCAGCCATTGGCCCCAGAATGCCTGGGATGTGTGGGATGTTTGTCTGCTGGTAGTTTTCCAAAGACTTTGGGACAGTGATAATACCCATCAGCCAGAATGGAGAATCTTCCTCTAGCCCAGACACAGGCACCAACACCACGCTGAGTAGTCTCTGTAGGGGACCTGCCTTCTTGTAGACCTGGCCTGAGCCCCTCAGAAAGCTGAGGGAGGCACTTCCACACATCCTATGCACGGGAGAGCAGAAAATCTGATGCAGACCATTTGTGTTTTTTTGCTATAGGAAAATGCAGAGCTGGTAGAGTGAATTAATTCTGAGACAGACAATAGAGTGGGGACCCGGGCAGGGTTATTCAGGAGATGCAACTTTTTCCTGGGAGCTTTTAGCAGAAGCCACTCTCTTCCAAGCTCTCACAAATTCCAAAGCTTTTTTTGGAAGTCTCTTTGTCTCTGTTCTGAGGGCAGTCAGAGAGAGGAAACATCCAACTTTACAGAACCTTCCAAAAAGAAGCCAAAGCCTTTTTATCTGAAGTACATAGCTGAACTTAGCAATGACTGCCGGGGACCCAGCATCTGACTCTGTAGGTCTAACTCATCAGGACCTGCATGAGGAGGGTGACATTCCCACAAGGGGAAAATGCTATTAGTAGTCTTGCTTCTGGACTCTGCTCCTATTCACCCCCTAAACAGATAAGATTTCTCTTATGCTATAGAATACTATTTTCCCAAACCCATTTCTAGCACCTCTTTGTACATAATTAAATTCATGAAAAGGGGCAAATCAATGAAAAAAATGGTCTTAATATTAAGCGGGGTAACTTATGAGCTGGGAGAACAGGCAGCAACTGCATTTTAGGGACCATCTTTGTAATAATCCACATTCTGAGATTTAAAACAAAAGCCGCTATTGGCCAGTGCTGTCAGCTAATTGTTAGACAACGGACAAATACACGGCAGCCAGAAAAATCCCCACTGAGTTTGGACGGCTGATTTCTCTGGCAGCAAATGAAAGCTTTGGCTGTTGCCCCTGGCTAGCTGAGCAAGCCAGGACCGAGTCCACTGCATGCCCTCCTCTGTGGATGCTGTGGGCACAGTGTGTGTATGTGGTGCAGACACTCGCACAATTTTAGGCAGCTGCACACCCATCCAGGGACACCACACCAGTATAATTCATCCCACATCTCCCACCCAGAGTGATCCCAGCCTCAATGAACAACAATTTGGAGGCATTGTTTACAAATCAATTTTCCCCTCTAAATAGGCTGTTGTAAGAGTGGACCCTTCTGCTTGCCCAGCCTGGGCCCACCTGTCACTGGGACTTCCTAGCCAGTGGTCACACTGTATTGATCTTTTAATCCCCTTTCTTTGAAACACAGAGCCAGCTGATGTGGAGCTCCTCAAAAGAAAGACTCTCCCACAGCCCCTACCTCTACAGGTAGCTGCATATCCGGGGCTAATTCTCCGCTAAAAAGTCTTAATTGGCTTATGGGGAGCCTAAAAGATCTCCCTTGTGTTTACAAAGTGAAAGGAAATGATGGATTCAAATGCCCTAGTCTCACTTTATCCATTTTTTTTTTTGGTGGAAATCAGGTGCATTTTATTTTTAATTGTTTCGAAAAAGGACTGGACTTTCAAAGTTGGGTGGGGATAATGTTTCACTTTACTGGTGGAGCAGCTAGGTTAAGGGAAGAAAAGCCCCAGAGATACCAACCACAGGCAAGAAACTTGGTGACTTATTATCTTTTTTATTTAGCTTTTATTTACAAGAAACATTTGCAGTACAAAAATGTAAACTTTGATAGCTCATAATAATAGAATAAACTCTTTATGCACAAAAATACATTTTCATATGAATGAAGCATCTTGAATAAATTAAAGTACTCTCCAGCCCAGTGCCTGAATAGCTACGCAAGAGTCTCGGGTTCTTCCTAGAGCAAGCCTGCAGTGGTGGGGGTCGGGATCCATAATGCATGAAGCCCACTCCTTGTCTCTCCTTTTTAAGCCTTTTCATTGTATTGTCAGCCGGCTCAAACCGAATTTTCATGCTCGTTTTTCTTCATTAGAGTTCTACAAATTGTAAAATTGACTTTTCACCTCGTCTTCAGGGACTGATGTGTCCCTTTTCTAAATCACACTGAAGTGGTGGCTGGGGTCAGCTCTGAGCCAGCCACAAAGGAGGTTTTGTGGAGTACAGAAAGTGCAAAAGGAAAGGCCGTCTAGGCGCGGGAGGGAGGGGCCCGGGGCTGAGGGCTGGAGAAACAGACCAAGGGGCAGCCGCTGCGAGGGTGCAGCCACCTAACAAGCGGCTCAGGTATCCCCTACCCATTTAAAGTTTCCTCGGTCTGCCTGGACTGGGAGCCCGGAGGCCGCAGCTGGGTCCCCATCTACTGTCCGTCTCCTGGGGGAGGGGGAAGGTAACGGTATTCAAAAGGGGCCCTAGTGGTAAGGGATGAAACAGGGCGTCGTGGGGAGCAAGTCTTTGGGCAGGCCAGGGAAGGAGAAAAGAGGGTCGCCGGGGCCATAGGTGAAGTCTTCGGATGCGGCGGGGCTACTGGGGTCAGAGAGTGGCGAGGCGGCAGCGGCGCAGGGGGAGGCGGCGGCACCGGAGGCCCAGGACTCAGCGTCGCTGGCTGGACTCGGGGGCCCGGGGAGGCAGGGTGCGCACTGTGGCGGCAGGAGGCGCTCGCGGGCGCCGCCCCCGGGCAGCCCCTGGTCCGCCAGGCGCAGAGTCTCCGCCAGAGCCCAGATGTAGTTGTAGGCGAAGCGCAGCGTCTCTATCTTGGTGAGCTTGGTGTCGTCGGGGAAGGAGGGCAGCACGCTGCGCAGCGCATCCAGCGCCGCGTTCAAGTTGTGCATGCGGTTTCGCTCGCGGTCGTTGGCCTTGACGCGTCGGCTCCTGCGCAGCGAGTGCAGCAGCGCCTCGGAGCGCACCCGTGCGCGGCCCCTGCGCCGCCGTCGCTCCTGCTCATCGTCCGGCGCGCGAGGAGTGTCGGACGCCCCGGGAATCCCGGGTGCGCCCTTGCGGACCGTCACGGGCGGCCCCGAGGCGGACGCGGGCTGTTGGAGCCTGGCACAGTCCTCCTCGTCGGTGAGGAAGCCGGACAGGTCGCTAGTGCTGCTGCTGCTGCTGCTGCTAGCGCAGTCGAGGTCCGAGAGGCAGGTCTCTAGAGTGGCTGGCATCGTGGCGTTGTGCAGGACCGACGGACAGATAAGAGGGCGCTTAGAGGGCAGGAGTCCGGGCTAAGGGCAAGGCCGCCGGGACGCACTTACGTTCGAAACGGCCCGGGTCTACTCTGTGCTGGCTGCGGGCGCCAAGGGCTGGAAGGGCTCAGGGGCGCACCGGAAACTTGGCCTCAACTCCTCGCCTCGCCTGCAGGGGCCACGCTCCTGCCTGTCTCCCGAGTGATCTCGCCGGCGATCAGATCAGCTCGTGTGAGTACCGAGTGTGGCACACGACTGGCCTCAGGACCCCTTAAGTACTCGGCGCAACAATGGGCGCCCCCCTCCCTAGCCACCTCCGCCCCGGAGGCAGCCCCCTTGAATGGAGCTTGGCGGCAGGTCAGCCCCGTGCGGCGCCCGGGTATTTGCATAATTTATGCTCGCGGGGGGCCACCCCGCCCCTCCCCCCTCCCGGAGCGTGCCCGTAATTACCGCGGGCCAATCGGCTCCGCCGCGCGGCCCCGGAGCTGTCTCCGGGCTAAGCCGGCCTGGGCGTCTCTGGGCAGTGAAACGGAGGCGGGGGCGGCGGGCGATTAGCAGCCGAGGCAAGCTCCTCCTGGGGCTGGCCGGGAGCCCCTCGCTGGAGTGGGATGGGGAAGTGGGGCGCTGGCCGGAAAGTGTGGGCGGCGCACGAGTTGCAGAAACCTTAAGCCATCTGGGACCCTGCATTCGCTCCCTTTCAGGCTGCTGAGTGTCTGACTTCGGGCTAGTCATTTAGCTTCACTTTCCCCATCTGTAAAATGGGGCACGAGCCTACTCTGTGAAGGATGATGTGAGATAATGTTCTTGGGACACTTGGCAGGGCGCTTTTGTAACCGAGCGGCGCCCGAAGAATGGTCTCGAAATACAGCCGCCCTAGGAACCAGACAAAACCCTATTTAAGAAAACCAGAGAATGCCTGAGTGTGGCTCAAAGGGCAGAGGGCAGAGATAGGCACCTCTGCTCTGTCCAGGTTGGTGAACAGGGGAATGACTCTTGACCTTAACTCGGGGCAGTATGGGGCGCGCTCGTGGGGGAGCAATGAGGAAAGGAAAGGAATGGATGGTTTTTCCAAGTTGGGTGGTGTCTTGGCTGACCTGCTGCCTTTCCCTGTCCTTGCAACCTTCCACCTCCCCTCCACACCACCTCCCCAACATTGTCTGAAGACTCAAAGTAACAGAGGCATGTGGATCCCCTTGCCTCCAAGGAGCCTTTGATGCCTCCCGGACCTCCCACCTTCACCCTTCTTTGTGCTGTGTCTTCTGGAAGGGTGTTTGCCCCCTCAGATCCCCAGTCAGAGAGGCTTCTGTATGGCCCCAGCACGTTCCCACCAGCCCCATCCTGATGACACCTCTAGCCCCCTGTATTATTTCCTTGAGACTGCTATAATTATTTCCTTGAGACTAGGGGCTTTTAGAACAACAGAGGTTTATTCTCTCACAGTTTCAGAGGCCCAAAGTCTGAAATTAAGGCATCAGCTGGGTTGGCTTGTTTTGCGGCCCCGAGGGAGAATTCATTCAGAGCTTTGAGTGACTCCTGGCAACCCTTGGCATTTCTTGGCTTCTGTTTGCACCACTTCAGGGTCTGCATTTTGTCCCGTCTTTCTGTGTTTTCTGTCTAAGGTCACATCTCTATCCAGGATGATTTCACCTTGAAATCTTTACCTTAATTCTGGCGGCAAAGACCTTTATTCCAAATAGATTCACATTCTTAGGTTCTAGGCTGACATATCTTTTGTTGTTAACAGTTCAGTTGCTAAGTTGTATCTGACTCTTTGTGACCCCATGGACTGCAGCACACCAGGTTTCTGTGTCCTTCACTATCTCCCAGAATTTGTTCAAACTCATGTCCATTGAGTTGGTAAGGCCATCCAATCATCTCATCCTCTGTCGTCCCCTTCTCCCCCTGCCCTCAATCTTTTGGAGAGCCACAATTCAGCATTCTACAGTTTCTTTTTCTGATTCCTAGAAGAGAGAATCTGGTTAAGGGGACAGAATAATCAGAGTGGCCTTTGGCATTTCTTGACTGCCTTGCACCTGAAGATCCTTCCTATTGAGGAATTTGAGTGCATGAGCACCTCTCTTCCTGGCAATTAGGGTGTGACCGTGTGACTTAATGTGCATTGGTGGCTTCCCAGGTGGCTCAGTGATAAAGAATCCACTTGCCAGTGCGGGAGACACAGGTTCCGTCCCTGGGTTGGGAAAATCCCCTGGAGGGGGACATGACAACCCACTCCAGTATTCTTGCCTGGGAAATCCCATGGACAGAGGAGCCTGGCTGGCTACAGTCTGTGGGGTCTCAAAGAGTTGGACATGACGGAACGCACATGCACGCACCAAACTAGTGTTCAAGGCTCACTCACCTGCTTATCCTGGAGGCTTATTTTATGTGACTTAACTGGGCTAATTGCATGCCCGCTTGGAACTTAGGCTCTGAGCTGGTGACAGTTCAGAGTACACTTGTGTTGTAGCAGCAGCTTGGAAGAGCAGTGGTCAGTGGTGGCAGAGATGGCCAGGAACCAGTGGGTGTTCTGACCTAGCTTTCCCCTGTACCTTTTTAGCTGTGGTTCTGCACCTTTCCCCCTCACCCCCATTTTCCAAGCCTGGTTCTCCAACCTTCCCGTTGATTGCATGAGAAACCTCACTGTAGACCTTTTCGCAGTAGGGCTCTTTTGCTTGAATTGGTCAAGTCTGATGTCTCTGGTTTGCTAAATAAAGCACCAAGTTAAATGCTAAGGTTGCCAAAGCATAGAGACCAAGGCAACCCATATACCATGTTGCTTATCTATTCTGGGCCAAGCCCTGTGCTAGACACTGGGGTGAGAGGGAGGAAAACATGGCTGATGAGGAGCCAGAGGCTCTAAGTCTCATAAGCGTAGGGTTCAGTGTTGGCAGGAACCTTGGAGTTTATTCATCCATCTGCTGTACCGTGCACGTGGAAAACTGGGGCAGCAGATGGGGTGGTCTTATCTCGTTGGATCCCAGGGAATCTGGTCAAGTTCAGACCAAATTCATAGGTCTTTTCAGCCCCCATCCCATGTTTTTCCACTGCAATTAATCAGTAAATACTCAATAAGCACCTACTGCATGCTGCCTGCTTGGTGCCAGGTGCTCTGTGGACAGTCTGGCAGAGTTGTAGTCTTGGGGCACGGGAGACATGGCCCCAGACAGGCGACCTGCCATTGAGTGAGAGAAGTATGGAAGCCCACTAGGAGAACAGATCTGAAGAAGGGAAGGGGGTGGTCAGGGAAGGCTTCCTGGCAGAGGGGGACTTGAGAAGACCTTGAAGATGGGATGTGAACAATCTAGGTGGAAAGGAGGGGTAAGGATGGCTGTGGCAGCTGCTCTGAGTGGGGCTTCTTTGGGGGCCTAGTGGATTAGGATAGGGCTTGAATGGCCTTGGTGACCTTTCCTCCTCCTTTCTGTCTCCTTTCCCGCTGCTTCTCTCCGAGCAGGGTTGTCATAGTTGTTCCAGTGGTTTACTGCACAAGGGCATCCAGGGCAAGTCAGGGAGGGCTTCCCCAACACCTGCCAAGCCATGCACCCTGGTGTGGGGCTGCATCTGCCCAGGAAGTATGCTTTTCACAAGTGCACAAAGGCACCTCATCAGCCAGCAGTGGTGGTCCTGTGCTCTCTCCCGCCTTTGTCCCCCGACTTCTGCCGGAGCCGGAGCCTTACGGAGCTGACCAGATAGACATCTGAGCCTTGCCCGCCGCTCCTCCCTGGACATTAGTGCCTGTCCCTTGTGTTTTGAATAAGTGCGTCTGAGGCTTGGGGGCCCTTCCTACAAATGACTCACTGAGGATGGAGCTGAACCCGGGGAAGGGGAGAATGAGACGTTTGCTTAGGCTCAGACCTATTCTCTATGAGGCTCAGGGCTTTGTGCCCTGAGCTGGGCCCCAATAGGAGGATATATTTCCTTGCTGGAGGAGATAAACATTTCTCCCACCCCCATAATCCCTTGGAGCCTAGTACAGAGCACATCTGTGGAAGCCCTCATTCCCAGAGCACAATAGAATGTGATGTGGGCATGTAATAAATCCAACCGAAGCAGGTATTGAGGTAGTGAGGGCTGAGCCAGGCGTTTCTGGCTGCCTGATGTCTGAGCCGTTTAGCTGCCAATGTGTAGAGGGTACAGATGTTCTAAGAGACTGGACTAAGCCAGAGTTTCTCACATTGTGGTCACATGAGGTGGTAGTAATAACAGGGGGTCCCCGCCCTAGAGGCCCAGAATCATAATCTCTGGAAATCTGGACCATATGCTGAAGTCACTGTTGACTTCTACCTTAAGCCTCTGTTTGCCCCTCGTACTGGAACAGATATCTTGCTCTAACATCTGTCCTTCTAGCCTGTGCTTGCCTAAGCCCTTGAGGCAGATCAGGCGTGTTCCCGTGACATCTCAGAGGAATCCAAGTGATGCCAAAACTGGGGCTCCTCCTGTGACTTGGCCTGTCTGACCACTGGGGCGAAGGGGGAGAGGAGGGTCTTGAAAAGATGTGCAGGTATACAGGAGAAGGTGCATATCTGTTCAAGGCCATTCTGAAGTCACTCAAGACCACTGTGGAACTAGAGGGGAGATGATTTCAGTTTCTTCTTGAGAGGACCTTTCTGGTATCAACAGACCAATGAAGGAACCAGCTTTCTGGAGAGGGGAGAGAGGTTCTCAGGGTTGAGCAAGTCATTTGATGCTTCCAGAATTTTTTGAGATTCTGAGTATACACGCTTATATGGGGCTTCGCTGGTGGCTCTGCCAGTAAAGAATCTGCCTGCAATGTGGAAGACCCGGGTTCAATCTCTGGGTTGGGAAGATCCTCTGGAAAAGGGTATGGCTACCCACTCCAGTATTCTTGCCTGGAGAATCCCATAGACAGAGGAGCCTCGATGGCTACAGTCCATGGGATCGCAAAAGAGTCTGACACGACTAAGCAACTAACACTTTCACTTTCACACACTAGTACCTGTGTGTGTGTGTGTGTGTGTGTGTGAAGAAAGGCCAAAATAGGAGAAAATGGTGGCAAATTATAAATGTTTACATCTAATAGATTAGTGTGATCAGTACATGAAAATACAAAGGAGTCTGTACTGTTTCCAAGACCAGTTCCTGGATTTTAAATGAACATAAAATTATAGTGCCTGGTGGCTCAGATGATAAAGAATCCGCTTGCAAGGTGGGAAACCTGGGTTCGATCCCGGATTGAGAAGATCCCCTAGAGGAGGGCGTGGCAACCCACTCCAGTATTCATGCCTGGAGAATCCCCATGGACAGAGGAGCCTGGCAGGGTACAGTCCATGGGGTCATGAAAAGTCGGACACGACTGAGCAACTAAGCACAGCACACAACAAAGGGATGAAGATTCAGGAATGGATCAGATTTAAATTTGTGGTTGGCACCTTCTTCCTTCAGTTGCTGTCAGTGTCTCAGTGACCATGTGTCGACTTTGACTGCAGTGAGTACCCACAGCCTTCAAGCACTTTTGAGATTAGGAGGCTGAGCCAGATGTCCCGCTTGCCATCCTCCCTTTCAGGTGTCCTAAACAGGTGAGCTGAGGTTGAGCAAACTATCTTTGAGAGAGGCTGCAATAGGAATGAGACCTAGGGGTTAGTGTCCTGTAACTACAAGTGCTGGGATGGTGATCTGCATGTGCTGGAGCAGGGAAGGACACCATCCCATTTCGTATTTTCCCTCTGAGTTGTTTTCACTGAGATTTATCATTCCCCATCCTGACACTTACATGGAACTGAATGTTGTGAGGTTACAGGCAGAGTTCTTTTCTCACAGTTCACCTGAGCTCTCAGGGGCAGTTATGTTAGGAGAGGCCAGTGGTGCTGGCACCTAAGTAAACTACTTGTCCATCCAAGTTTGGGTGAGGGGCTGTGCACAGCACTGCCTTTCTAAGGCTGCTGGGCAATGCTGATGTCTGCAGGCGTGGCCTGGATGGCAAATTTTGCACAAAGAAAAGTTGTGGAAGAGGGCCACCCTTTCTGAACAAAATTGCTCAATTTCCATCATCCTCTTCTTTGTGGAGCTACCTGGGGAGGGGGGAATAGCATTGGTTTCGTGGGTGGCATTTTGGAAAGAAAACGTGTAATCTTTTTAGAAAAAAGGAAGAAAAAGTGCAGCTCCTCAAGAGGATGGATGAAGGATGATGTGGGCCCCAGAGGTGCGCAGTGTTCCTTTCAGTCGGTTAAATACACCCGCAGATATGCTTTTCTATCTGAGAGAAGCAGGGTGGGGCTGGGGGAATGGAAAGGAGAAACAATTCCCTATTTTCTTTACTGATGACCCATGACAGTTGTGGAAGAGGGGGGCAAAAGGGAGGGGGAAACGAGGCAGGAGGGGGAAACAGAGGGGTCTTTCAGTGACAGAGCAAGGAAAATGGCAAATTATCCATGGTTTCCAGAAATCTGTGGAGGCCTCCTTGGCCCCTGCCCTACTAAATACAGTGCCGGCTGTATGCATTTCCCACCTCGGAGATGTCTGCTTGAATATTCTTTGGCATTGTGTGCCAATGTGTTTGGTTGTGTACAGTCTGCCTACATGTGGGATGAATCTTGGCCTCCAGGAAGAGTCCTGGTACAAATCTACTTCCTTCTGGTCTTGTGGAAGAAATGCCCTCCAAAGACATGCGGGGCATCTCTGGACCACGTAACTTCTTTCCATAAGAATTTTTCAAATTTTAAGAAGTTAGCTCTCAAGCCTGTGTATGTGGGGCAGGGGGACAATACATGCTTGGGGTGGCCCCAGGTTTGAAGTGCTTTTTTTTTTTTTCTAGTTTGGGCCAGTCTTGGGTGAACAATGTCCTTTTTGTGCCCAGAGTAGAGTGAGGGAGACGAAGGGGGTGTGCACACTTATGCAGGGAGGGCCCACAAGGGTGGATGCCCTTAAATGAAGAGGGAGCAGGCAGGCAGAAGGTGCTCACCCCCAACCCTTCCTCAGCTGTGAGGCCTGCAATCATTTTTACATCAGCTGCTTGAGGCTACCAGTCAACCCAGAACCTCCTTCAAAGCCTCTGAGTTTTGCTTTTGTAGATTTTTTGAAGTCACATCTTCTGGGCTCAGACACACACACACACACACACACACACACAACATAGCCCCTGCTGTTGCGTCACTAGATTTAGCTCCCAAAATCCAGGCTGCACCTGCCACAGGATATTGCTGAAGCCAGAGTTAATTTCACTAAGCAGTTTCATTTTTTCTGCTTCATGTTTTCGAATTCTTAAGAACGTCTTCAGTTGAGATTACAAAAATCTCACAAGATGCTTGTGAGTCAAGTGTGGGAAAACTGTGATGTGTGAGTGTATTTTCTTTGGTGTGTACAAAAGAGGTCGCAGTGAAATTCACCCTAATGGAATTTAACTATTGAGTTAGGGAGAGAATTCAGAAATAAACAGAGAATGGAGAAATAGCTGAAGTGTTTCCTTTTTGCTTTTCTCTACTTAAGTACTTGGCTAACATAAACTCACGTTGGGTTAGAACACAAATGCATTTTGTTTGTAGTAATTAAAATGTTTTAATGAGACAACCATAAAATCCACCATTAATTATTTTATTTCAAACACTTCTGCCTTCTTTTGAACCAGGTCTATTTAGAAATAGTTTAGAGAGTAGCCTGCAGTTTTATTCTTTCCTCTGCATTATACACAGGAGTGGAGAAGTCATTTATAAATAATTACACAATGTTTTGGGTCTTTGGGCTTGTATAATATATCAAAGCGATTAGTACACTTATTGTTCCATTGTAAATGCTTTTTCTCTCCTTTCAGTTTCACTTGCCTTGTCTTCTAGCTAAACCTTTTTCTGGAAATCTTTTGTCTTCTTCATTCTTTTTGCTTGTTACAGTCCAGGAGCATTCTTCTTATTCAAACACTCGCAGCAGGGGCAAAGAAAGCGACTTCGGCCGCATCTTAAAGTTTTACCGTAACTTTCTGGCATTATCTTTTCTTCCAGTTTTCCCAGACTACCTAGGGGCAATGAAGAATTATAACATACATGAATTATTGGTACTCCCCTCGAGTTAAAGGGGGGAAGAAAGTGCCTCATTTTCTATGCCCCCAAGGGCCTGAGCGGGCGGCGGCTGAACAATGTATCGATCGCTTTGCATCTCTTTGGGACGCCGGCCCGCGCCCCCACCCTCGCCGCCGCCGCCGCGGGTCTGCTCCCGCCCCGGCCGGCCGGCCCTCCTCGATTTCTCTCACGGAGCCACAGATAAAGACCGCCTGGCTGGAAGACGCGGGTTTCCCCCGCGCCACGGACCCCGTGGCCGCGCCTCCTCCCACGGCGCGGGGCCGAAGCGCGGGGCCGGGCGCGTGCGCGCGGCTCCTCGCGCCGGGGGCCTCGGGCGGCCGGCTTCCGGCCTCCCGCCGGGCGCGCTCGCCGCCAGCGCCGCGTGAGGGGATCAGGGCCGCACGAGACGCGACTGCGCCGCGGCCGCCGGCCACGTGAGGGGAGACGCGCCTTCAAAGGGCCCCACCCCGCTAGCCCTTGTCTTGCAGCAGGCCCGCCGCGCCCCACGACGGCCGCCCGTCCCCTGCTCAGGCCGCGCCGGCCGCGCCCCCGCCGCCCCCGCGCCTTCGGAGGCTGTTCTGGAAAATCAGGGCGAAGTCGGGGAATACAGGTGTGGGCGGTAACAGGGCGGACGAGCAGACGAATGATACAGGACGGGCCCAAGAGGCAAACGCGGGCGAAGAAAGGCCGCGGGAGAGGCCCAGCGCGCCCCGCCGGGGCGTCTTCGGGCGAGGGCCTTCTGTCGCCCGCCCCCGCCCCGCCCCGCCCCGCCCCGCCGGCCCCCGCCCGGCCCGAGAACGCGGCGCAATCTGTCGGGCCCGCGGCCCCGTTTCCATATGAAGGGCGCGCCGGCGCCTTGGGAGCGCTGAATGGCCGCTCGCGGTCGGGCGGGCGGGCGCGCACGCCCCCGGCCCGGGCTGGATTTGGCCGCATTTGCATAGCAGGTGCGGATGCTTGTCCATTCTTACTTAAAGAAGTTTTAATATGGGATAAATTACCAGGAATTAGGAGCAGGCGTGGGCGGGAATAAAGGAACCGTGTCGCCCGTCTTCTTCCCGCTGCCTGGGTGCGGGGAAGAAAAGAAAGAGTGAGATTCCACTTTAAAAAGTATCTCCTCCATAAGCCACAACCCCCACTCCCCGGAAAGGGGCCGAGAGAAAACAGGAGGGAACTTGGAGCAATTTTATTTTAGAATCTCTTCAGCAGCGGGTAAAGCAATAATCCCAGGGATAGTAATACGATTAGCACGCAGAGATCTTTGAGTCAGAAAGTCTAGTCGAGTTTAAAATGTTAATCCTGACCCTAATCCGCCCGGTTGGCGGTGTGGAAGTGCTGTGCCACGAGAGTTTGTTTTCTTCCCCTAACGCTTAAAGAAGGGCTTCCCAGGTGGCGCTAGCGCTAAAGAACCCGCCTGCCAATGCAGGAGATGTAAGAGGCACAGGTTCTGTGTCTGGGTTGGGAAGATCCCCTGGAGGAGGGCATGGCAGCCCACTCCAGTATTCTTGCCTGGAGAATCCCATGGACAGAGGAGCCTGGTGGGCTACAGTCCATAGAATCACAATGAGTTGGGCACGACTGAAACGACCTAGGATGCTTAGAGAAACATTAAAGAAACATCAGGCAAGGGCCACCTCAGCCTATTGGCGCTCACCATCAGGCACCAGCCAGGAAGCTTCCTCTGGGCAGAGTTGCTGGGCCCCCTCTCCTCTTGGGGAACCAGGTCCATGTGGCTGTACCAGCCTCTGGGGTTCATTCCATCTGTTTGGAATATTGAAAAGACTTGGAGCAAAGTGGAGTTTGGAAGAAATTGGATTTTGAAGAAGAGACATGATTGGAGTGGGCTCACCCCCTTGGCCCTGTCTCTCAGCCTACTTGAAGCCAGACTCAAAGGTATCCTCTAGACCCACGGGTATCCTCTAGAGAGGGACATCCTGGATTTTGGGTGTTCAGGGTCTCAGGGACTGGAGAGGAAATGGATGCCTCAGACACCAGCCTGCCAGGTTGCAGGGCTGCTTGTCATAGTCAAAGGAGAAGTGTCTGGAATCTGGGACCCTTGAGGAGTATCTGGATACGGGGGGGGGGGTGGGGGGAGACTGAAAAAGGGCCACGGTGAGGACACTGCTGCCCCCATGCGCTCCCCACCAAGATGCTGTCAGACTTAGCATCAGAGGTGCGGCCAGACAACATGGGGACAACTGGCTGCTTTCTCCCTGCCCTCCGACTGAGGAGCTTCATTCCTTCCCTCCCAGTCCCGCACATGTTTTTTCAGAGCTCAGCCTCCTCTGATCTCTGGTGGTTTCTTTATTCTTTTGCCCAGGTCGACCCTGCTTTGGGACAGGATCACACCTGGGATGGTGTAGGCAGGCCTCTGGCTTGCCCCAGGCGCTTCCCAACTCGCTTGCTTTTCCCGGAAGAAAGTGTGAGATGTCCAAACGGACCATATGGTTTGGAGGGAGCGCCTTGGAGCCCACAGACAATGGGGACGTGAGAGGCCCAGGTCAGTGGCGGAGCTTGCGCGGCTGCAAACCTCTCTTTCAGTCTAATGAAGCTGTTGTCTGGGGGTAATGATGCAAATGCCCCAGCCCTCTCTCGCTGCGATAGTCTAGAACGTGATGTGTCATACAATCTGAATCTTTGGGAGGACTTTAGACAGAACCTCCCCCAAAGATGGAGATGAGCCATATGTGCACTTTGCATCTGAAGTGGGGGTGGGGGTGGCGGGAGGGAGGACACCACCCACACCAACTTTCCAGAAGGACAGTGCTCTGACAGCCTGGAGGATCCAGTCCGTGTCTCAGTGAGCCCAGGGCTGCCTGACCCCAGGAGGCTCCTGAGTGGGTGCAGCACTGTAGAATCTCAAGACAGATTAGCAGTGTGTTTTGGGGAAAAAAAGGTGGAGGATCTGGATAGTCTGAGTTGGGGGGGGGGTCATTGTTTGCCTCATTCCTTCTCCCCATGCTTCATGGTGAGGACAGAGGAGGGGCCATTCTGGATGGAATCCTCACTTAATAACAATGCTTAGATTTCACTACGCTGAGTGCTCTAACTGATGCTAATTGGGAGGATGAAACTTCAAAGAGTATCTCTGAGACAGAAATAGTAAAGAGAAACAGGGACCAGGTGTGGGTAGATAGAAACCAAAGTGAGAAAGACAAGCGGGAAAAGTGTGAAAACCAGCTCCTACTGTGTGTGTTCTTGAAGGAGAAAGCAGGGGTTGCTCCTCATTGCACCTCTGGCTCCAGCATGTGGGTCTGCCCAGAGTCTGGGCACAGAAATACACTGCGCACGACCAGTCTCAGTGAAGTGGATTGCTGTGGGATGCATCGATCCAATAGCCTTGCTTTGTTAGATGCATTAGAGAGGCACCAGTGGCCCAACATAGCTCTAATAATAGCAGTGACAATGAGGAGGGTTGGGGGTGGACGGTGGATCTATGGAATGGAGTCTGCTCAAGAGAAAAGGAGAGCAGGGGAAGCAAAGATGAGTTGTGTGCACACATAGCCCTTCCTCACCTTTAGGGGAGTGGGGAGTTGGGTTGCAAGCTTCTTTGGTATTACTCCACCTTTTGTAAGCCGAGAGCTGGTTCACAAGTTGGCACCACAGCCCCAGACTCTGCTTGTGGCTCAGCTCCTGAGCTGGAGGAGGGCTTGCTTGGTGGGTAGCTGTTCATTCATTTCGCGGCGGGGTAACCTTAGGAGATAAAGTGGGGTGGGATGGGAAATGGAGGCGTCATAATTTGAACAGGAGAGATCTCTAATTACCCTGCTAGCTGTGGGGGTCAGGACAGATCAAAATCCTGGGTATGCCTTTGCCACCTATCCCTCCATGGCCACAGGTAAGGTCATAGGCAAGCTCTGCCAAAGCCCTGGCTACATGATCCTCTTTTTACTGCCTCAGACGCCCCTAGCCTCCTCTCCCGTCTTTGGAAGTGGGGGGGGGGCGGGTTACCGCATTGAAAACACCAGCTCTCAAAGCCCAAGCCACAAGCTGCTCACCGCAACACCTGTTACCACCTAGAGGTGTGTCCTGGAGTGGGAGCTGGGAGGTAGCTGGACTCTGGAGTAGGGTGGGGGTGGGGACCCTGGGAACCCAGGGGGACTGGATTTTTTACTTATTTGAGGGCTGTGCAGAAAACATTATTTAGAATAAAATGGGAGTCTTTCAAAAACATCCCAATCTCCTTTCTTTAACAAATATGCACCTGATGCTGTTTGCATAGTGCAGGAAATAACCAGGGTCAAGGTGCTCAGTACCAGTCCCTCTACTTCTGAATCCATCATCATCCACATGAATATAAATAATATTTGTGAACAGTTTTTGTGAGAGGACACTGAGCTGCACTCTTAAAATTACAAGTCTGTGAGCTGTATATTTTTTTATCTGCCCTTTAAATACGAAGAAACTGAAGCTTAAGGAGTTTAAGACGCATGCTCAAGGTTGTGGAATTGGCAGGCAGTAGATTAGAAATGGAATCCAGGGCTATCTGGCCTCAGTGCCTGTGATGTTGACCACTCATCGTCCTCCCTCTGTCCTTTTCTGTGAACACCCACTCTGTGGTCAGCTCCAACTGGGGCCTGGGGACATGGAGTGGAAACCACAGCCCTACTCTGTAGGGGAGGGTGGCGCTCGCAGGTGTGGAGCCGAGGGGGAGGGGCTCCGTGGGAGAACTTCTGTTCCTGCCTGCTGGTTGGTTGCTTTCCTGGGGAAGGGCTATGAACATGGCACACAAGGGACACTTTGGGGGTTTGACACTGGCTTCTGTTTTTGTTTTCCTGGTGAAAGTTGAGAAGTCTGGGTTCTCTGTGCTACCTTGAGAAAATCCTTCTCCTCTCTAGGCTCACCCTCTTCATCTCAAAAAGGGATGACAGGGTAGGAGGTGAAGGGTATCAGGTGTCCCCAGGGGCTTGCAGGCCAGTGGGAGAGCTCCAGTATTGCCCTTCCCTGAAGCCATGGGGAGTTACCTGGTTGTGTGACATCAAACGATCTCCTCTCCTTTCTGGTCCCCCTATCTGCAGGTACACAGAGATTATGAGGGGCCAGAGAGCTGAGCTGTGCTGCAGAGCTGAGGTCAGTGGCCTCTCTGAGTGGTGGAGTCTTGTTCTGGTTGGTGCAGAATTTGTGGTCCTAGAGTTTGTGGTCTGTCCTGGGCGTCTTGTCACCATGTCCCCAAGGATGTCAGCATATCCTGGGCACCAAGAGACCCTCAGTTACTATGTTCCTTAGCTCAGTAGTTGTTCATTCATCCATTGCCATGAGGTTGGTTAAAAAGATCACATAACTTCCCTGTCTAAAAACTTCAGAGGGTTCCCACTGCTCTTAAATAAAATGCTCGTGTCTTTTAGTTTTATCCTGGTCAACAGGGCTCTGAGTCATCTGCCCTCTGCTGACCCGGGGTATCTCAGCCTCACTGCCAGTTCCCTCTCTCCTTCTCCCTCTGTGTTCCAGCACCACCGTCTTCATTTAGCACCTTTAATGCCCATCGGGGCTTTACAGTACTGTGCCTTCTGCCCGGAGGCACTCCCCCTGTGCTTTCTCCTTCTCAGAGGAGGACCTGCGGATGATCCTGGCCAAAGCTACCCTCCCTGGCCCAGCTGTCACTCTTCATCACATCACTTTGTCTCCAACATGAATCTGCGGGTAGCTTGCATATTTGTGTGTTTGCTCTTCCTTGTCCATGCCTCTGGTTAACTGAAAATTCCATGTAGTGGCAGTGCCCTGTCTTAGCTTATTAATTCCATCTCTCAATGTCTAGAACAGGGTTTGCCATGTGAGAAGTGCTCAGTGTGTTTTGTGGTTGAATGTGGACACTGATTTGAATGCACTTTAAAGTGTGAAGTGTGTAAGTGTGTGCCCTGCTCTTGTGTATGTATTCAATTTCCCAACTACAGAAAAGTCTGGGCTGAAGAGAATGATTCAGGTGTGAGTGGTTTAGCTCTGCATAGTGCCAAGTAGTGTGCTTCTAAGGAGAAGGTGTCTAAGGTCCCCATGTCTCTAGGCATGGGGACATTGTCTGACTTGGGCCTAACTCCCAAAGGATGATTTCGTGTCATGCCCAATCCCACAGGACTCTCTGAATCACACCTTTTGTGCCAGAGGAGACCACCACACCTGCTGGAGTTGGAGATGTCTCTTAGTTTTATGAAAGAGAGCTGTGCAACATGCTGCTCTAAGCAGTGGACGTGAGCAGGCTTTCCAGTCCCAGGCAGAGAATGGACATCCCCATAGTGGTCATGAGGGGTGGGGAAGAGAAGGAGCTTCTTGAAGCAGAGTGATGGCTGAGTCATTGCTGAGGACAAGGCACACTTAGGTGGATGACCGTCAGCAGGAAGAGACCTGGGACTGGTTCTAGGGAAAGCCGGTTGCACTATAGCAGAGGCCAGAAGCATACCTCCCTTGTTCACAGGAAGTGACCCGTGGTGATAAGTTTAGGGTGGGAATATGAGGGACCTGCCCTCCTTTCAAGCTCTCAGCGTGCCCCTCTCAGTTGCTCCCTCCCCTCCCCTAAGTCCTGACTCGGCCCACTGAGTACTGGCAGGGGTCCAGCTGGGCTGGGTGTGGGAGGAGACCCTATTCCTGCCCTCAAAGAGCTGCCACTCTGCCTGGGAATCAGCAACATGCAAAGCAGCTGGAGGTCAGAATTTGAATGTGACTCTGCCTGAATGCTCTCACCCGCTTAGCCAGTCACCCACTAGTCATTTATGGGGTGCCTCATAGGTGCGGGGGTCACTGCGTGGAGTGCGGGGAAACCCACGGAAACCCAACAGAGTTGGGTTTCTTCCCTTCTGGAATTTACTTTCTAACAGGAAAACAGATCTCAGTCCCAAAATGAATAAACATCTAAGATCACAGCATTTGTGGTGGTGGTAGTGGGTTAGTCACTAAGTCGTGTCCAACTCTTTTGCAACCCCACAGGCTGTAGCCCGCCAGGCTCCTCTGTCCACGGGGCTTCCCAGGCCAGAATACTGGAATGGGTTGCCATTTCCTCCTCCAGGGGATCTTCCCAACCCAGGGATTGAACCTGTATCTCCTGCTTGGCAGATGTGTCCTTTACCACGGAGCCTCTAGGGAAGCCCCGCAGCAGTTATAGTAAGGGTTAAATGAACAGGGTGCCATTGTGGGGAAAAACAGGAGAAACATACTCAAGCTGAGTTGGCAGGGATCTTTGCGGAGACGATGTGGAAGCTGAGACTTGAAGGACAAGAAGGAGCCAGCCATGGACAGAGCTGCAGGCAGAGCATTCCAGGCAGAGGCCCTAGGGAGTTCTGACTCAGGGGCAGGAACGAGCTTGTGTTGTGTGAAGAACTGGTGGGAGACCAGGGTAGGTTAAGAAAGGCTTCAGGAGTGAGGGGCAAACTGTGGACAAACAGTGTACATCTAACACAACATGACTAAGAACGGACATCTGCTGATGGCTCACAGGGAGCCCAGCACTCTGCTTTTGTTGCACCTGATGTAATCCTCGCACCAACTGAATAATGTGTGTACTGTTATGCTCCTCATCTTGGAGAGGAGGCAGTGGAAGTCGGTTGCCACAGGCTGTAGAGCAAGTCAGCACTGGGATCAGCTTTTGAACACAAGTCTGATTACTGATCATAACCTCGAAGTGATTCTGTCTCCCAGTACGCAGGAAAACAGTGCAGACTGCTCACACCTGTGACGTGGAAAAGGACCGAGAAGGGAGAAACCAGAGGAAATTGTAGTCGTGGCTTTAGGCTTTTGGGAGGATCATGTAGAGAGATGTGTGGATAATCATGTGATGGAAAAACGATTCTTAAAGCTCTAGTGCAGCCTATTCGTTGATGGACAGGGCTTCTGTGGCGCCCTTTAGCAGTCTAAAGGTGGAAAGCAGCGCCATCTGTTGGTGAAAAGGGTGATGGCTCTGCAACAACTAAAGAACCCTCGGATCTGTCCCTGAGGAAGTGTTGCTTGGTCTGGTGGGTGAGGATGTGGTGAGAGGAGTGGGTCGAGGGCTGGAGGGAGTGCGGGAGAACTCAAAAGGCACAGCTCTGCCTCTGGAATAGAGAGGGCTGAGTTGGGGGATTGGGATCCCCTCTCTGTATTCCTCATGGGCACCAGAGGATCTCAGAGAATAAAAAGGAGATGTGGAAAAAGTGAGAGATCTTGAATGGCTCAAGAAACTCGGAAAGGTTCCAGCAAAGAGGCAAAACCTGAGCAAGCAAGTATTTGCGCATAATTGTGAAATGATGTAAGCTTTTCTCTGCAATATTGTTTGAAATATGAAAGTTGTGTCCCATGTGTCCGTCAGTAGGGGGTCGGTAAATAAAGTATGCTGCATGCATATAACAGAATGCTACACAGCTGTAAGAAAATGGTGAGCAACTCTTTATGCACCGAAATGGGAAAGTCCCCAAGATGTATTAAGAGAGCAAAAGCAAATAGCAAAAACTAAGGTGCAGAACAGTGTGCACAGTATGGCATGGTTTATGTGAAAAGGAGAGGGGATATAAAATAAATATTCATCTTGCTCATTTGAACCAAAGTAAACTCTGGAACACGTATGACAGTAGTGGTTTAGTTGCCAAGTTGTGTCTGACTCTTGTGACCCCACGGACTATAGCCTGCCAGGCTCCTCTGTCCCCTGTGTGGGATTTCCTGGGCAAGAATAGTAGAGAGGATTAACATTTCCTTCTTCAGGGATTCTTCCCAAACCAGGGATCAAACCTGGGTCTCCTACATTGCAGGCAGATTCTTTACTGACTGAGCCACCAGGGAAGCCTAGAACATGGATGAAAGGCTATTAGTATGAACATAGTGGCTGTCTGAGCAAATGGGTGGGAGAAAGGCACGGGAGTGAGACTATTCATCTCATATCTTCTTCTTTTCTGAATTTTAAGTGAAGTGTATAAATCCCATATTCAGGTTAATGGTTTTAAAGAGGAAACTTACAAACAAAAAATGAAATGGAATTATGATCCCTTTGTACCTTGGCACTCCTTCTCCTCCCCTAGATCTTTGCCTCCTTGGGTCCAGAACTGGTAAGCCCTGTGGGCCACATGCAGCCTAGATTTCTAGAACCTGAGAGTTAGAAGAGGTCCTTTATACACTGAATTGGAAACTTGTAAACCTTATATGTGTGGAATAACTTATCCCTCAAAGGACTATTGTTAGACTTTGTTCATCCATGTCTTCTGATTCCCACGAGATTCACAAAGTTGCAAGCATACACACAAAGTGCTTTGCTGTAATTAGTAATAAGTCCAGGTAGCTGTTCATTTGGTTAGTTTCAGATATTGACTTTAAACTTCCTATGAAGTTTTGATGCTGGGCTGATCCTTGGGAGTATCCCCATGAAGCCTTGGCCCCAGGTTTCCCTTCGAGGGCTCACCATCTAGTGAGGAGATGAGGTTGTAACTAGCACCACGGCGGAGGAGAGCAGGGGGTCAGTGGGTGTCCCCCACTTGAGGGAATTGCTCTGGTCTGCCTGGCAGAACTGGGAAGGCTTCAGGGAGGAGGGGGCACTTACATGGAAACTCAGAGCATGAGTGGTGAGCAAATGTACCTCCAGCATAGAGAACCAAGGAGAAATGGCTGAGTTTGTTTTTATTTTTTTATTTTTTTGGTATTAATTTTATTCTATTTTCTGTATAACTTTAAGTACATAAAGGTTTATTTCCACAGGCCTCAAGAAATGGGTAGAAATCACAGGACAGTCTCTCTTCCCACCAAAAAAAAGTTGCATATTTTGGTAAAGTGTTTTTCCTAGAAGAAAAACTGAAATTTGCATTAGCAAGGCTGTGCAAGATTTTTACACAAGACCTAAAAACAGCCTGCAGTGGAGATTTTAGTCCTTTGTTCAGGTGCCCAGACAGAAGCCAAAAGTTGTGAGTATGACAGGGCCATGGAAGCAGTGAAGATGGACGATGGGCACCTAGAATGGAAGGAGAAAGGGGAACCAGATTTCTGGGAAGGGTGCGGTTTCCCTTTTTCTTTTTCCACTCTTTAAGTCATCTCTGTAGGAAGGTGCTGGGCAGGGGCCCGAGAGAGAAAGGGTCCAAGACTCCTTTAGCTGGCCTGGGTGTAGGGCACCACCACAGCAGCTAACACAGGACAACCTACTGTCAGGTTTGGGCAGATGCAGGATGGAATGCAGAGAAAAGGAATGCTTGTAGAAAATAATTTTGCTAGGAATGCTAGATGGCCAAGCTTCAGCCTTTGGTCCCGTGCAACCCTTGCCTCACTTGTCAATAGTGAAAATTAGTTTAAGTTAGAAGAACTAACTAGGATCAACTTCTGTTACTTTCACACTCATTGCTAGAAAAAGGTTAACTTGTGTGAACATTCTGACCTGTTAATTTCTGGGACTGCTAATTCTTCCTAAAAGACTATTTGTTGGTCAAATAACTCCAAAGGCTGAAAGCTAAAACACACCTGTCCTGGTCTGTAGTTGCTTAAGAATGGACTGGTGGTGTGGTTGAGCTGATATGAAAGAGCTGCACCTTCCTGCGGAAGATCAACTGACCTGCTATCCCACCCCAAATCTCAGCCTGAGGTATATTTCAGTGAAGGCAGGTAGCTGTGCTTCTCAAAGCAGAGAAGCAGTTTAAGAGCAGAAAGGTAAGAGGAAATCTAAAAAAGAACCATCTTGATACAGATTTATCCCATGGTGTGAGGGAGAGGGCAAAGAACCCAGTGGCACTTCGCTTATCCAGCAATTTCTGTCACTGTGGTGACCAACTTCTGCCCATTCCATAGGGTCTTGAACTGCTCAGGGACTGGGAACTCATTGAAGTCACCGCCCTCTGTAGGAATGAGGACATTCATCTCCGAAGATTTGGCACTGACTATCTCACAATCCAGGGAGTTCTTGCTCAGGTAAACGTGGCAGCCGTCGGTTTTGTTGATGGAAATGGTTGGCACTTTACCCATTACCTGAACTTTGACATCCTTACTATTGATTATTTCCACAATGCCCACCATGTCATCAAACACCAGGCCGAGTTTCTTACAATTATCTACTGTAATGGAGTTAATTTTGCCCTTGATTTGCAATGTCGAGTTCACACATTTGAATATGTAAGCCACCTGTTTCAGCTCTGTATCCTCTATCACCAGGTTGGAAACATTCTCCTGATTTTCCACTCTCCACTTCTTGCCCTCCAGTTCAAGTAGAGCTGGCTCCTTCTTTGTGACTGGTTTGGGGGGATCTGGTTTAGATGCAGAGAAGGGTTTAGGGCCACTTCGTATCGGGCCACTCTGAGCCTTCAAGGCAGGGTTCTTGTGAGTCTTCATGTCATCGGATACGTGTTTCAGGGCATGTGTGATGCTCTCCCCCTGATTAATCTGCGCAAACAGTGCTGAGCGTGAAGCAGAGTCATCTGAGCCTGAACTGGTGGGGACTGGTGGGGGAGGTGGGCCTGGTGGGGGAGGAGGAGGACCAGATCCAGCAGAGGGTCCAGATGGCAAGCCACTCAGTTCTTTTGCCACAGGCCCAGTTCTGCTCCAGGCCAGTCCGGTGGTATGGAACTCCTTAATGTAAGCCTGCAGCTCTGTCCATATACTCAAGTAAGCTTTGACCCAGTCCACGTGCTTCTTATCCACATCTTTGTACTCCTTGAGGACTCGATTTGTATAAAACATGGCAGCATCATTCATTTCCTTCACATAGGGACCAGGCTTGGGAGCCATAGCCACCCAACCCAGGTCCTGGATACTTTCGCTGACAGCTGACAGGTGATTGAACAACTTGCTGCCTCGGTTCTTCTCCCGAAAGGTCACCACTTCTTGGATCTGCTCGGAGATGGGTGCCAACAAGTCAGAAAGCTTGTTGCCTGCTGGCTGCTGGCACTGAGAGGCTGTAACCAAGAGAGCTCGCTCTAACTTCAGACCCGTGTGAACCATTTCCGCATGTTTCTGCACATCTCCCCCAATCTCTTTACTGATCTTGAGGTACTCTGCCATAGGACTGGCCAGCAGTGAGTCAAAAGCTTGCACATATGGAGTAGTTCCTGCTTTTGCAGCACTGTCTCCATACCCACAGTGTGTGTCAGAGGCATGGGAGACTGCCTCCAGGCGGCCCACTGCTCTCTCCAATCTTTCTACTAGATTTCGCATGTCAGCCATAATGTACCACCTCAGACTTCTGCCTCACCTCGGGACTGCGATCAGCCGCTGGGTTTGTTTTTAGTGCTCAGTTCAGTTCAGTTCAGTCACTCAGTCGTGTCCGACTCTTTGCAACCCCATGAATCGCAGCACGCCAGGTCTCCCTGTCCATCACCAACTCCCGGAGTCTACCCAAACCCACGTCCATTGAGTCGGTGATGCCATCTAGCCATCTCATCCTCTGTCATCCCCTTCTCCTCCTGCCCCCAATCCTTCCCAGCATTGGGTCTTTTCCAATGAGACAACTCTTCACATGAGGTGGCCAAAGTATTGGAGTTTCAGCTTCAACATCAGTCCTTCCAATGAATATCCAGGACTGATCTCCGTTAGGATGGACTGGTTGGATCTCCTTGCAGTCCAAGGGACTCTCAAGAGTCTTCTCCAACACCCCAGTTCAAAAGCATCAATTCTTCGGCGCTCAGCTTTCTTCACCATCCAACTTGCACATCCATACATGACTACTGGAAAAACCATAGCCTTGACTAGACAGACCTTTGTTGGCAGAGTAATGTCTCTGCTTTTAAATATGCTATCTAGGTTGGCCATAACTTTCCTTCCAAGGAGTAAGCATCTTTTAATTTCATGGCTGCAATCACCATCTGCAGTGCCCAGAATAAGCATTTTTTTTTTTTTTTTTGTGATGCAGGTACTAAGGGGTACTAAGATGTGTGTGTTATTTTTCAAGGATTCTACATTAATTTAAAAAGAGAAAGATGTGCCTTTTGTTTCTTTCTTGTAGTTTCCCTTAAAATTAGTGTAAGAAACCATTTTCTCTGCACCCAAGTCACATAAAAGCAAGTGTTGCTTCCAGTTTTATGGTGGGGGCAGGAGGAGATCAGGGAAAGTCCCTACCTTCCTGTCTGCAGCCTGACACCCCCCCCCCCCCCCCCCAGCTGTAGTGGATCCGACTTACTACACTGTGGGGCTGGATGAGACTGGGGCCAGGGCCTCAGTCATTGGGGAATGCAGCTTCTTGTTGTTGCACAGGGTATTCCTAGGCTGCTGTACCCCTGGCCCCTGCCGAGGCCTCATAACTAGGCTTTGTTCCCTGTGTGACCCCAGTTGACCTGTCCATGAAATAAGGAGGCTGGACAAGGTGATCTGCTGGAGGCCTTCTAGAACTCAGCCCCTACAACCATGATGCCAAACTCGGGGAAGTTCACGTCATTTCCCAGGGAGTGGGCTCCAGTATGTTCAGGTGGGCATTGCCTCCCTCCACCTTTCTTTCACAATAAAGCTGCTCTCAATCAGAGGCAGTGTGATTCTGTGAAAGAATATTCAGAAAGAGACCTGAGGGCAGATATGGGTTTAGGCTGAGACCCTTCCCCTTTCTGGGCCTCTGTTCCTGTCTAGTGACAGGAGGCCATTGGATCAGGCCCGTTCCAGCTCCAACTTTGCCAGGATAATCCCTTGTCCCTCAGTGGCAGATATGGAATCTGGGTCCTCTAGGCCAACTTCTCCCTCTGCCTCCTACATGTGCTTTCTCAAACATGTTGTGGGAGTGGATTGGAGCTGTGTGTGTACCAATGATCCATGAGAGCCTCTTACTAAGGCAGTGCTCCACAGAGAGGACCTTGGGGCCAGTGCGCAGAGGAGTCGTTTGGCCCAGCCTCCCATTAGAGATGGGCTGGCATTTAAATTTGAATGTTGTCCCCAGTGAGTTTATGAGACAGGAGGTAGATGGGCCCCTCCAGGGTGAACAACAGGGGTTTATTCCTTGTGGACAAAAATTACAAAATATCAATAGCAGGACAATTGAGAGAGGAGGCTGGGCCTGTCCCAGAAAAGAGATGAGAGACAACATATTTCTCGTTCTCCAAGTCAAGGAGACCTTCCTGACTAGAAAGTTCCTTGGAGATCAAAAGGGGAGTGATGCTAAGCTACCCATGGGCCTCTTCACTGGAATCCATCTTGGCTGAGAGATGCGTGTTCACATGGGAGGATCCTGAGATATGCCAAGCACCAAATCAGAGCCAGCCAAATCAAAATGATTGGACAAAGGAAACCTGGAGGAAATGCCCCAAATAAGTGACTTAAACTACCGCAAAGGTGTGACTCTTTCTTGGAGTCCACCCTTGTTTCTATCCACATGTACTGTTTTCTTTTTTCCTCCTAATAAGTACTTTACTTGCTTCACTACTTTTCATCTTTGTGGAAATTCTTTTTGGCAAAGGCGAAGGACCAGGCCCTTGTCACTGACCATTGGTCTAGTGGCTAGGATTCAGTGCTTTCACCGCCATAACTGGACCTCAGTCTCTGGTGGGGACCTGAAGCCCTGCAGAGGCTACCCAAGATCATTTATAATCACAACTGGCTGAAGAGAAGACAGGTAGCATGCAACTTTGAATTTGCCTTTGTTTCTAGATCACAGCATATTACAGTATGAATTAATGTTTTTAAAGGTCTGCCCCAAATTGTATGGGTCCTGTGGAAAAGCTCCATTAAGTATTGTGGCAGAGGTTCAGAACATTCATTTATTAAATGTAGAACAGAGATGCTATAGCATTCTGTTTGGTATTTTGTCTTGTTGAGGGCTTCAGTGGGTGGATGAGGCCTTCTCTGAGGGCCTCCAAGGGGCTCCTTCCTGAATAGCAGAGGAGCTTTTAGGAGTTGATGTGCAACCATGATCCTGGGTTAAACCAGTCAGTCCTAAAGGAAATCAACCCTGAATATTCATTGGAAGGACTGATGCTGAAGCTGAAGCTCCAATATTTTGGCCATCTGATGGGAAGAGCCATTTCATTGGAAAAGACCCTGATGGTGGGAAAGATTGGAAGAAGAGGGCGGAAGAGGATGAGATGGTTAGATAGGATCACTGATTCAATAGACATGAATTTGAGCAAACTCCGGGAGACAGTGAAGGACCGGAAGCCTGGTGTACTGCAGTCCATGGGGTCACAGAGTTGGACACGACTTAGCTACTGAACAGCCACAGCAACCAGGTCCCAGGTGGGACCTGGCCTAATTTTTGCAGGTTGACTCTCCTTCTGTAGGCACAGTGATTAAAAGGAGTGAGGAAGGAGGAGGTGAAGGTGTGAAAAGTGCTGGGTGAATTTGTGAGTGAAGTCTGTGGAGCATTTGCCAGCCTTGGGATCACTTAGAAATCCTTTGCCACCTCCAGGGAGTTGTTTTAGCAACCACAAGGTGGCGCTCTTCGTCCGCCTCGGGAAGGCATCTGCTCCCTCTTGGAAGGCTTTTCGGACTGCAAAGTGCGGAGGTGGGTGCAAAGGACTTGCAAGGAAAAGCGCCCAGAGGGCAGCTCCACAGCTCCTTCAAAGGGATTGCAGTGTCTCTGCCTTGAAAGAAATTCCCTTCTTGGCACCCAGACAAGCTGCTTTCTGCTCTAATAAGTTAGTGGTGTTTTTATCCCATCTCAGTCCAGGGCTGTGAAGCTCAGAGAGGTTGCAGGTTCCCAGAGCCAGCCTGGGGCAGAGCCCAACTCCAAGTCCACGTCTTTCCCTGATGTACATCCTATCCTGCATCGAGGGGACTTTAGTACTGTCCCCAATAGGTTGCTGCATTGCCTTATTCCAGGAAGCATCTCTCCTTAGCAGTTGGTGCTCCCTGAAACCATGGACTATGGCAGCCATTTACTGTCCCCCAAAATAGAGAGTTCTAGAAAACCAAATATATAAAGCATTATTGTTTTAAAAAACTCACTCCTTTTAAAAAATATAATATATATGCAGAGGAATTAAAGTCAAACAATATGAAAGGGAAAGAAAGTCTCTAATGAGGTTTTCTAATGAAAAAGTTTTCTAGTCTCTGTCTGTTGGCCTCAAGTGTCCAACATCCTTCTCTGGAGGTAACCATTATTACCAGTTCCTTGGGAGCTCTTCTGGAAACATACATATGTACTTTTGCATGGGACAGACTTTATTTTCTTGGGCTCCCGAATCACTGCAGATGGTGACTGCAGCCATGAAATTAAAAGACCCTTGCTCCTTGGAAGAAAAGCTGTGACCAACCTAAACAGCATATTAAAAAGCAGAGACGTTACTTTGCTGACAAAAGTCCACCTAGTCAAAGCTATAGTTTTTCCAGTAGTCATGTATGGATGTGAGAGTTGGACCATAAACAAAGCTGAGCACTGAAGAATTGATGCTTTTGAATTGTGGTGTTGGAAAAGACTCTTGAGAGTCCCTTTGACTGCAAGGAGATCCAACCAGTGAATCCTAAAGAAAATCAGTCCTGGGTGTTCATTGAGGGACTGATGCTGAAGCTGAAACTTCAATATTTTGGCCACCTGATGCAAAGAACTAACTCATTAGAAAAGACCCTGATGCTGGGAAAGATTGAAGGCAGGAGGAGAAGGGGATGACAGAGGATGAGATGGTTGGATGGCATCACTGACTGGATGAACATGAGTTTGAGCAAGCTCTGGAAGTTGGTGATGGACAGGGAAGCCTGGTGTGCTGCAGTCCATGGGGTCGAAAAGAGTCAGACACGACTGAATGACTGAACTGAGCTGAAATGTGGGCCCTAGAGCATGGGCTCAGTAGTTGCAGAGCATGGGCTTAAGTGCCCCACAGCATGTGCAGTCTTCCTGGAGTAGAGCTAGAACCCGTGTCTCCTGCATTGGCAGGTGGATTCTTAACCACTGGACCACCAGGGAAGTCCAGGAAGCATTTGTAAAGGCAATGTGAGGGAGAGGAGTCCAAGGGTATGTGATTGACTCATGCACTTAGGTCTCGGGGCTATGTACTCATGGTCATCAAATAGTTAATTTCATCCATTTGGTGGGGATTTTAGCATCTGTAATACAGCTCTGGAGATGGGCATCAGATACGACTATCTAGGTACTTCAGCGAAGAACTAGAGCAGAGGATATGGGCAAGGGATCTGTCCCAGGGAAGCCCCATAGCTTCCTGCGTGCTCAGTTTCTCAGTTGTGTCCCACTTTTTGTGACCCTATGGACTGTAACCCACCATGCTCCTGTTTCCATGGGATTTCCCACATAAGAATCCTAGAGTGGGTTGCCATTTCCTACTCCAGGGGATCTTTCCAGCCCAGGGATCAAACCCACATCTCCTGCACTGGCAGGTGAATTGTTTACTGCTGAGCCACCTGGGAAGCCCAAGGCCCATAGGGTCGTGGTCAATTACATTTTTAATTGCCCTGTTTCAGTGTATCATCCACTTAAGGAGTGCTGATCAGATATTTTGTAGGATACCACAGGAGGGCTTTTAAAAAAACGTTTTAGTTTATATTGTGGTATAGTTGATTTACAATATTATGTTAATTTTAGGTGTACAGCAAAGTAATTCAGTTATACATATACATGTTTCTATTCTTTTTCAAACAAGAATGGGTGTTTTTGATGATGATGTTCTGTAAATTCTTCTCTCAAATGGCTGAACCATTGCAAAGATCCCAGGATCCGTGAGCAGGACTGTTGTGTGCAATTGGTTGGCTGGTGGAAATGATAAAGGAGAGAGTTGGAGCACTACTTTGGGGAGAGAGGTCAGAGGACATTTGTTTGGGAACAGCCTGTTTGGGTGGTTCAATTGAGAAAAAATCCTCTTGAAGAGAAGGAGCAAAATCTCCCATGTCAGAACCACAATCTATCCTCTGGGTCTGTAGATCTTCTTTGCTGAGCACAGGGTTTGGAGACGGGCAGGGTGGTAGGAGACTGAGATAGAAAGAAATCGGGGTGGAGTCCGACAGTGTGGGCTCAGCTCCAGTTTAGTCACTTGCTGATTGCACGATTCTTTATAGTCTCCAAGCTCCAGGTTCTATCTGCAGGGTGGGGATAAGCTTTCCTCTTCTCCAGGAAGCTTGAGGATTTGCTGGAATCCTCAGGTAGAAACCTGCACATTTTAGGTGCTCTGGAAGGGATGGTTTTGATGATGATGACTGGCCCAGAGAGGAATTGGGAACCCAAAAAATGCATGAAGTGTTTGCCCTTGGAAGCTGTTTAATCTTTGTGGAGCCGTAGACAGCCACTTTCCTACCTGGGAGAGGGGATTTAGAGAACCCAGGCGCCTAAAACTGCTTTTGGCTTTTCTTTCAGGGTAAATATGCTATTTTAGGACAAGTAAATTAAATCGAAGCTTCCATTGAGTGTCTTCTTCAGAAACCTGCCTGGCACCTTATTTTGCAGGAATGCAATTAAGGCTTGTATGAGAAACTATTGGATTGGCTAAAAAGTTCATTTGGGTTTTTCCATTAAAATGTTGTGGAGAAATACTTGAATGAAATTTTTGGCCAACCTGATACAATGTGTGTATTTCTTTGTATTTAGAAACATGTATTTAATAATCTATATCTAGCTCTATTTTTTTTCCTGAACGTATTGCGCTTTTTCAAAAATGAAGGTTTCAAGATTCTGAAAACCATGCCGATTCTACCAGAATGGAGTAGAAAATGGGGACCGCCCAACTCATGAAAATCTTCCACCGACCATTTCTGAACTTGCAGGAACAATGTAGTGATGTGGAGGAGAAAAGGGATCCAGCGTTTCTTCCGGGGATTAAAAGTGAGTCCAAAATTGCAAGAACTTGGAGAAAAAGGCTCTTGTTGAGTTTCCCTTTGAATAACCGAGGCGCTTTCTCTCTGAGCACTAAGTGTTGAGAGGCAGCATCCTTACTGCCTAGAAACCCAACAAAGACTGGCTTGGTGGCTGCTTTGAGGTTTCTGTTCCATGTAGAATTTTAACCATGAAAAGACACAAAGATTGGTTTCTTCTGAGTCCTTAACTGAACACCACAAAGGGGGACAATTAGTGGGGAGCTGGGCTACTGTCTCCCACCAGCTATGCTGCTGCCATTCGGAACCTTGGACCCCACACTCCAGAGCCATGTGGGGTACACCACCCCAGTCTTTCTCTATCTCCAGAGTTTGGAAACGTGCCATAGACTTAGCTGTGGAGTGTGGTGGGTCTGGAGTGTGGTGGGCTCCAGAGAGGCCGTGAGTTGTGGATTAGAGAGAGTGGGTTGTTGTTTAGTTTTATAACCACTTCTACTAAAACAAGTGGTTGTGTCACCTTTACTTGCTGGAGGTGCTAATCTGTACAATGGGATGAAAGTTCCTGGGTTAAAGGCCTGCTGTTAGGGTAAACTGAGATAACTGTAGATAGTGTTGGTTCAGGATAAGGATGTAATGGGCTTCCCTTATGGCTCAGGTGGTAAAGAATATGCCTACAATGTGGGAGATCTGGGTTTGATCCCTGGGTTGGGAAGATCCCCTGGAGAAGGGAAAGGCTACCATCTCCAGAATTCTGGCCTGGACAATTCCATGGACTGTATAGTTCATGGAGTCATGAAATCAGACTGATTATATTCTTTGCAGCCAAAGATGGAGAAGCTCCACACAGTCAGCAAAAACAAGACCGGGAGCTGACTGTGGCTCAGATCATGAGATCCTTATTGCCAAATTCAGACTTAAATTAAAGAAAGTAGGGAAAACCACTAGACCATTCAGGTATGACCTAAATGAAATCCCTTATGATTATACAGTGGAAGTGACAAATAGATTTAAGGAATTAGGTCTGATAGACAGAGTGCCTGAGGAACTATGGACAGAGGTTCATAACGTTGTACAGGAGGCAGTGATCAAGACTATCCCCAAGAAAAAGAAATGAAAAAGGCAAAATGATTGTCTGAGAAGGCTTTACAAATAGCTGTGAATAGAAGAGAAGTGAAAGACAAAGGAGAAAAGGAAAGATATACCCACCAGAGTGCAGAGTTTCAAAGAATAGCAAGGAGAGATAAGAAAGCCTTCTTCAATGATCAATGCAAAGAAATAGAGGAAAACAATAGAATGGGAAAGACTAGAGATCTCTTCAGGAAAATTAGAGATACCAAGGGACATTTCATGCAGAGATGGACACAATAAAGGACAGAAATAATATGGACCTAACAGAAGCAGAAGATATTAAGAAGAGGTGGCAAGAATACACAGAAGAACTGTACAAAAAAGATCTTTATGACCCAGATAATCACGATGGTGTGATCACCAACCTAGAGCCAGACATTCTGGAATGCGAAGTCAAGTGGGCCTTAGGAAGCATCACTATGAACAAAGCTAGTGGAGGTGACAGAATTCCAGTTGAGTTATTTCAACTCCTAAAAGATGATGCTGTGAAAGTGCTGCACTCAGTATGCCAGCAAATTTGGAAAACTCAGCAGTGGCCACAGGACTGGAAAAGGTCAGTTTTCATTCCAATCCCAAAGAAAGGCAATGCCAAAGAATGTTCAAACTACCATACAATTGCACTCATCTCACACACTAGTTAAGTAATGCTCAAAATTCCCCAAGCCAAGCTTCAACAGTAGGTGAACTGTGAATTTCCAGATGTTCAAGCTAGATTTAGAAAAGGCAGAGGAAACAGAGATCAAATTGTCAACATCCGTTGGATCATTGAAAAAGCAAAAGAGTTCCAGAAAAATATCTACTTCTGCTTTATTGACTATGCCAAAGCCTTTGATTGTATAGACTGCAACAAACTGTGGAAAATTCTTAAAGAGATGGGACTACCAGACCATCTGACCTGTCTCTTGAGAAATCTGTATGCAGGTCAGGAAGCAACAGTTAGAATTGGACATAGAACAACAGACTGGTTCCAGATAGGAAAAGGAGTACATCAAGGCTGTATATTGTCACCTTGCTTGTTTAATTTATATGCAGAGTACATCATGAGAAATGCTGGGCTGGATGAAGCACAAGCTGGAATCAAGATTGCAGGGAGTAATATTGATAACCTCATATATGCAGATGATACCACCCTTATGGCAGAAAGTGAAGAAGAACTAAAGAGCCTCTTGATGAAAGTGAAAGAGGAGAGTGAAAAAGTTGGCTTAAAACTCAACATTCAGAAAACTAAGATCATGACATCTGGTCCCATCACTTCATAGCAAATAGATGGGGAAACAGTGGAAACAGTGAGAAACTTTTTTTTCTTTGATTCCAAAGTCAATGCAGATGGTGACTACAACCATGAAATTAAAAGACGCTTCCTCCTTGGAAGAAAAGTTATGACTAACCTAGACAACATATTAAAAAGCAGAGACATTGCTTTGCCAACAAAGGTTTGTCTAGTCAAAGCTATTGTTTTTCTAGTAGTCATGTATGGATGTGAAAGCTGGACTATAAAGAAAGCTGAGTTTTGAAGAACTGATGATTTTGAACTGTGGTGTTGGAGAAGACTCTTAAAGAGTCCCTTGGACTGCAAGGAGATCCAACCAGTCCATCCTAAAGGAAATCAGTCCTGAATATTCACTGGAATGACTGATGCTGAAGCTGAAACTCAAATACCCAGGCCACCTGATGTGAAGAGCTGACTCATTTGAAAAGACCTTGATGCTGGGAAAGATTGAGGGCAGAAGGAGAAGGGGATGACAGAGGATGAGATGGTTGGATGGCATCAATGACTCAATGGACATGGGTTTGAGTAAACTCAGGGAGTTGGTGATGGACACGGAGTTCTGGTGTGCTGCAGTCCATGTGGTCACAAAGATTTGGACACGACTGAGCAACTGAACTGAATCGAACTGAAGGATGTAATAATGGTAGCCATTTATAGAGTACTGTTATTCTCCCCATTCTAGGCTTTATGGCACAGATACCCTCTGTCTGACTTTCAAAGACCCCCAGACCATTCCAAGCTCTGTATCCTCTGCTTTGACTGAATAGGTGTCCATGATGTCTCCTGTTTATCTTCCTGTTACCCACGGGGATAAGGGACCATGTCCCTGACTGGAATGTGTGTACATTCAGTCACATCTGACTCTTTGCAACCCCCCGGTTTGTAGCCTGTTACGTTCCTCTTTCCATGGAATGTTCCAGGCAAGAATACTGGAGTGGGTTGCCATTTCCTTCTCTAGAGGATCTTCCGATCCAAGGACTGAACTCAAGTCTCCTGCATTGGCAGGCAGATTCTTTACCAGCGTCTCAGGGGAAGCCAAGCGTTAGATTGCTCACTTTTAAAAGAGTTTGTAAAACCGTTCTTAACAGTTTAAATTGTTTTAGGATTAAATTATATGAAGTATGTATAGGGCTTCCCAGGTGGTGCAGTGGTAAAGAATCTGCCTGCCAAGCGGAAGACTTGAGTTTGATCCCTGGATCAGGAAGATCCCCCAGAGAAGGAAATGGCAACCCTCTCCAGTATTCTTGCCTAGGAAATCCCATGGACAGAGGAGCCTGGCAGATTACAGTCCATGGGTTTGCAAAGAGTCAGACACGGCTTAACAACTAAACAACAATGACAAACAAACATGTCTAACACACAGCCCATAGTAAGAATTGAATAAATTATTGTTGGTCTTCAACGAATGTTTGAATAAATGTTTCTGTAGTCAGCATATGAATAGCTTGCCTATCTATGTGTATTTAGTGAAATCAGTGTACCATAGCGTTCTCAGTTGTATCCTAACCTTTTGAGTTTGCTTTCATTTTCAGTTCTTTATTTTCACCCATAGTAAATAAAGTTGCAGTGAACATCTCCATGCAAGTATTGATTTCCGTGAATGGAATTCTTCTCTTTAGACAGAATCTTAGGAATGAGATTATTGGTTTACAGGGCTTATTCAGCATTTCCAGAGGATGTTTCCATTTGGCCCCATAGGCTGCAAGGAGATATTTAACAATACAAAATACTCAGAATGTATATTATCCTAAGCAATTCTTTTTGATCTTTTTGATGGATGTCTTGCTTCCATTTTAGCTAGGTTGAAAATCCATGGCTTTAAAATTTTTGATATGTAATTATTTCAGTTTTTATTCAGTAGAGCTATTATGCATAGTTATCTGTTTTTAAATGACTTATTACTTATAAAAATTAACGTAACCATTATCTATTTTATGCAACTAGACCTTGGGGTTTTTTCCCGCTTTTTGCCTTTATTAGTGTGTTATGTCCCTTGATAAATGTGACAGAGATTTGACTCTAACTAGATTAAGCAAAACCAGAATAAGCTGGCTCTTGTAATTAGGAAAGAAGGGCTGGTACAACTTCAGGCAAAGTTGGATCCAGGGGCTAACCCATGTGGCCATAGTTTTGTCCTTCCATTTCTCTACATTAAATCCTTCTGTGTGTTGGCTCTGCTCTTGGACAGATTTCTTCAGAGGATCCCAAAGATGACCTCTAGTTCTGAGAAACCACACCCTTTTGACTTGTGATCAAAGAGAAGAGAAGCCTTTCTCCATCTTCCCCCCAGCAAATCTTGTGAAGTCCTTGATTGGCTTTCTTAGGTCATGTGTTTCTGTCTCAGCCAATCAGTGTGCTCGTGGGCTCCTGGGGTAAGGTGAGGGTATGCCTATGCCTTAGTGCTCAGTCCTGCAGACTCTTTGGAGACCCCATGGACTGTAGTCTGCCAGACTCCTCCGGAAAGCATACTGGAGTGGTTTGCTGTTTCCTCCTCCAGGGGATCTTCCTGACCCAGAGATCAAACCTGAGTCTCCTGCATTGGCAGGTGGATTCTTTACCACTGAGTCATCTGGGAAGCCCAAAGTGGATGTATGTTTAAAAGTAAATATTTCTTCATTGACGTCTCATCAGGTGAGGGTGAGTGTCATAATATGTAACCCCTTGGGCTTTACAGGCTAGGGACGGGGCTTCAGGAGTGGGATACTGTTACTGAGGAAGTGCTAAGGTAAACAGCATGCATGCTGTGAAGTAACCACCAGATGGCACTTTTGATCTTTTGCCTTCTAGATCTTTCGCCTTCAGGTGGCAGCTGGGCCCAGAGCACCTTCCCTGGGTCTTTCTTTAGATCTCTTAACCCACAGAGATTTGGTGCAAGCTCCGGGAGCTGATGATGGACAGGGAAGCCTGACTGTGCTGTAGTCCATGGAGTCACAAAGAGTCGGGCATGACTGAATAACTGAACTGAACTGAACCCGCAGAGATATGTTCAATGGAACTCCTGCTTGATCGGTTTCAGAAAAATTGAGGCCTTGCAGCTTGTAAGAAAAGGAACAAGCCTAGTGGGGGTTATATACCATGAGGGAGTGTGGAAAATAGTCGGACCTGAAGATGGAACTGGCTCAAAACCTGGATGGTAGTTTGACTGCAGTGGTGGTGTTTGGTTATTTTCTGTTAAGCTTCTTCTCTTTAGCCAGACACCTCAGTACAAAATTCTGTGAGTTGGCTTAAGAATGTGTTTTATGAAAATGTCTGAGTTGGTCAGGAATTTGGCTATCTGCTCAAGAGTGGTTAGAGATCTCAGACCTGAGGCTTCCTGAACCTTCTCCCTCACAGTGCTCAGCCTGCTGCCTTGAGGAGGCCAGCTGTGTGATGCAGAGTGGGGGACACACTGCAAGGGCCCACCGCTGGGCACAGGGGTAGACAAGGGTTTGGGGGGACACAGGGCCACTCCTTCCCATCTGCTTTCCTGTAACTTGGGTGAGTGAATGTTACAATCTTAGGGCTAGCATGGTCTTGTGGGCTAGGGACCCAGAACTTTCTGGTCGTTTGGACAGACATTACATCCTGGCGGCCCACAGGGTAGAATAGATGCTTTAAAGGAAGGACCTGGACTTCAGGGTTCCGGTCTAAGAAGCATTTTCTCACATACTAGCCCCCAGTGACCACAGTGACCCATTCCCTTGTTTTCTCTCCCCCACTAGTCATAAAATACCTGCTCTGTGCCAGGCACTTGCTGGGGGCTGGGAATTCAGAGACAAAACCTATTCACTATTGTCAGAGATCCCACAGCCCAGTTGGGGAGATGGACATATGTAGAAAAATACCATTCAGTGTGGAAATGCCGAGGGTGTAGTGCGATAGTGTGGCCAGGCAGGCCTGGGTTGAAATCCTAGGTTGGCTAGTTGGTAAGTGGATGATGTTAGGCAGGTGATGGAGTCTTTGTGATAGACTTTTCTTTTTTGTTAAGTAGGAATGATAATATAGACGTCAGTGCCTATTTCATAGAGTTGGTGTGAAGAGTGAGTGAGAATGTGTGTAAGGCACCTTGTCCCGAGCTTCAGACAGAAAGATAGGTAGTTCTCATTGATTTTCTTATCTTGTATATGTCAAAGCCAAGAGGCAGAATGAACATGCTGGGTGATAGAATGTGAGCCAGACTCTGCTTGAAGGTTTGGAGCTAGGGAAGAAACTGGTGAGACTTAATAATTACTTGGGACAGATGTAGAGTGGTGGGCTTGGGTTCAAAAGACCAGTTGCCCAAACCCAAGGATGGAATGCAGGTCTGTGTGGCCTGACAGTCTGCTCTTGTATGAAGAGGCCTTGGGGACCATCTAAATGCCTGCTTAATGGATGTGATGGGGTCACTAGCGCAGTTAAGAGGGCTTAATAGAAATCTGATGTCCTGACACAGGAAATGAGCCACCTCCGTGTAGGAGGTGGTTTGGGGAGTGGGGGTGTCCTGGGTGGCTAAGGGCCCAGAAGCCATCACCTGGAATGACTGAGTGGACAGGCAGCTCTAGCCTGGAGAGGGTCACACGTGTCCCTGCCTTCCAAAAACATCAAGCGTTGGCACCTGAAAAAGGTGTTGTGCTTCCTCTGTGTTGCTCCACAGGGGAACCTTAGGAAGCTTCATTTAGGTTTCTGATTTGAGGATGAATTTTAAAACTTTTCAGCCGACTCGGACTTTTCCAACACAGAGTGAGCTGCTTTGTGAGTTGTGAGGCACATGTTACTAAAGACATTCAAGCAGCCTCTGGAGGCCCTGTCTGGATGACCTAGGGCAGGATTTAGACAGGGTCTAAGACGCCATAAGGATAACTTCAGAGAAATACAGGAATCTTCTGAAGTTGTTTGCAAGGTTGTGCATTTCTTTGAGGGAAACAGAAATTGAGTATTCATCAACTTTTCAAGGGCACCCAATGTCCAAAGTGATAAGTTGCTCAGTCATGTCTGACTCTTTGTGACCCATGGACTGTAGCCTGCCAGGCTCCTCTGTCCATGGAATTCTCCAGGCAAGAATACTGGAGTGGGTTGGCATTCCCTTCTCCAGGGGATCTTTCTAACCCAGCGATCGAACCTGGTTCTCCTGCATTGCAAACAGATTCTTTACCACTGAGCTACCAGGGAAGCCTCCATGTCCAAAAGCAGTTAAAAAATTCATAAGTTCCAAGAAATTTGGGTACAAGGTAGGAATAGATTCTAATGTGTTTTCCTTCTGGAATTTAAGAGTCTTTGGATTGCTAAATATGTTCTTGTAACATGAAATTTTTGTTATTATTACCTATCATTTATTTGCTTGGTATGTGTCACATGAAATTTTACATATTCTATTCAAATAATATCATCTAGTGTTAAAAATAATTTTGAGATTAAGCACTACTATTAGTTCTATTTTACAAGTGATGAAACTGAGGTACTGAAATTTGATCAAATTCTCAGAAGGTTCAGGTTCCCTGGATAGATAGGTGCCCCAAGTTTGGCCTTTTTATGTCTAATAGATGTGATGTTAATCCAAGTAGGCCCACATAGGGCAGAAAACTACAGTTTTCCCTTGGACATTTTAGAGGTAGGATGATAATAAGTAACTACCACATAGCACCTGCTTACTTTCTCTGTTGAGATACGCCTCTCATTCAGTGCTCATGGTAACCCTGTAAAGTTGAGACTGGGAGAAATTAAGGGGTTGGGAGAAATAAAGTAACTTGCTCATGGTTGCAGGAGAGAAGCCTGCATTCTAGGCTCTGAAGACATGGGGGATAGACACTGGGCTGGGGCCTGGGTGTCTTCTGTATATCTATCTGATGGGGGACACTTTGAATACATTTGGAGGGCAGTGCAGAAAATCCCTTAGTGTCTGAGGTGAGTCAGCTCAGACAGAGTGGCAGATGGTCGTATCCTGAAACCTCAGAACCAGAAGCCAGCCCAAGGACTGAACATGGAGAGGACAGCAGGCAGGAAACCTGAAATGGCCGGGTGACCCTCCCTCTTTGCCCCCCACCCCAGGGCTGCCCAGGCCTCAGGAGGCTCCAGCATGGCCTTTCTCTTGGGAGTCTGTCCTCTCTCCCAGCCCAGCTCCTCCCAGGTTCAGGGAAGGGAGTGAGTCAGTAGCCTTATGGTGGAAAAACACTTCAGACTTGCCCACAGCTAACATTCAAAGGGGTCATGTGTTGTTTGGGGCTGCCGTGAGGGGAAGGAGTTGCACCTTTGGGACTCCATAGTTTTCCCCAAGCTTCCTGATACGCATCAGCCCTCCCCAGGCTCACTGGGGGAATAAGCTGTCAAAGGCCCATATCCTGTTACTACTTCTCTGAAGTAACTAATCCCTCTCTTACAGGACATGCCAACCTAATTGTCAAGGAAAGATATTCCTCAGTCCTCTGGGAAATACAGCTGCTTAACTGACTTTTGTTCTCTTGAAACCAGAATCTGATACTCTCGTTGTCTGGGGAATACCATGTGGACAGACACACAGAGAGGGGGACAAGGATTTTGATTTGGGTCTTTATTCAACAGATGGGCTCCCCCCAGTAAACAATCTATGGGCATCCACTCCAATCTTTGTCTGGCAAAAGAGGGAGGCCAGGGTGGAACAGGGAAGCCGGAAGATGGCCCAGGAAGATTCTCTGAAGTGCTCTGTGGGGTTTAAAGGTCACCGTTACTTCCCAAAGGCCCATACTCACTCAGGTTGTCCAAGGGGAGAAATCATTTCTTAGACACTGCACAGTCCCACACCCTCCTGCTAGGCCCTGAAAGTGGGCTGATCATATAATTCATCAACCACACTAGAACTCTTTTAAGAGCGTGGAAGGGAACCCTCTTCATAATTATACGGGGACTAGACCTGGATTATCTCAGGAAACCAGGACATAGGATCATTCTACCCAGGAGTGTCCAAACCAAGATTTAACCGTGCTCAAGACCACTTGCCTAGACCTGGGGGTATAGCTCAGTGGCAGGGCACATGCTTAGCATGCATGAGGCCCTTGGTTCAATCCCCAGTACCTCCATCTTCAGGCTTCCCTGGTGGCTAAGATAGTAAAGAATCTACTTGCAATGTGGAAGACCTGGGTTTGATCCCTGGGTCAGGAAGATCCCCTGGAAGAGGGCATAGCAACCCCCTCCATTATTCTTGCCTGGAGAGTCCTCATGGACAGAGGAGCCTGGTGGGCTACAGTCCATGGGGTCGCAAAGAGTCGGACATGACTGAGCATCTAAGCATAAGACTACTTGGCCACTCTGTGACTTTGGCCAAGTTACTCAGTTTCTCTTTGCCTGAAACTCTTCATCTGTAGAATGGACTAACTAACATAGAGTTTGTTGAGAAAGCACTCAAATATTGGTGGTGGTGGTGGTGATTATCTTTATTAAACGTTATTGCCCTGCAGAGTATGGGAATCAGCTATGTTGGTATCTTAGCAGCTGTAAAGGAATTGAAGGATGTTCTTTCTGTCATAATTTTCTTGGTTTATAATACTTTTTGGCTTTACTAATGCAAATACTTAACTCCTGTCTGTCTTTTCAGGCCATTATTTCCAGGAGACAAAAGCCTTTGTAATGTAGAAATGATTCCTGTGTGAGGGCTGCTTTCATAGACACAATGGGTGGAAAGAAAGAGCCTGTTGCTTCACCTTCCCTTTTGCTCCTGGGGGAATATTCTTGAATATTAGATGAGTGTTTCATCTGCATCTGATTAGACATCCTACTACTGTTCCCAGAATATCAGCTCTCTTCATTGTGAAACAGGCTGATTATTTAAAACCCAGCTCTGAATTAATTTTTTAAGTCAACATCATGATGGTTTCAACTTGTTTCTAACCAAAACATTGAGTTGAATTTGATATCATAGTCATTTTGCTTATTCCACTTATTTGGTATATGTGTGTTCTGTTGTGTCGCAAGAATATGCGAGTGGATTGCCATTTCCTCCTCCAGGGGATATTCCTAACCCAGGGATCGAACTGGAGTCTCCTGTGTCTCCTGCATTGGCAGGTGGATTCTTTACCGCTGTGCCGCCTGGCGGTGGTGGGAAAAAATCTGTGGCTGCTTCTACTTAGACTGAATTTGTGTCTATCAGAGGTGGGGCAGAGCAGCGATTCCATGGCTGTGGGGCTCACTTTGCTTTGTCGGATGAGTGGGAGAAGCCCTAGGGGAGCATGTGGCTGTAGTATTCTGATTCTGAAAGACAAAATGAGGCACACCCAAAGCACATGGGGCTGTGCCTCTTGGGGCAGAAGCCTATTCTGGAGCCCAACACAAGGGTTTAAATTCTCTGTCTACTATCTACTAGCTTTGTGAATATGGGCAATCTGTAGTCACCTTGCTAAGCCTCAGTTTTCTCATCTGTAAAGTGGAGCTAAAGTATAGACCACACCCCACCCCCTGCTGCGGTAGTTACCAGGATTCCATGGGATAAGGCTGCAAGGGTTTCGAGAGCACAGGTCTGGCTCAGAGTAAGGACTATACCAGATCTATTGTCATTGTTCTCACACAGCCCCCAGGAACTTGGAGAGCCCTTGGCTGAGGCTCACTGGCTCTATGCTGCCCTCTGGTGGCGTGAATTGTCATGGCCTGGTGTGGAGGAAGCTGGGAGATGTTACCTTAACATTGTTATTAATACTTGTTTTTATGTATTTGGCTGCACCAGGTCTTAGCTGCAGCATGTGGGATCTAGTTCCCTGACCAGGGATGGAACCCATCCCCCCTCCATCGTGAGTGTGGAGTCTTAACCACTGGGACCAGCGGGGAAGTCTCTGAAGAGTAAAAAAATTGCTTTCGGTTTTATTGCTTCCTTAATGACCTCCAAGATTATCTATTCAACTTTTAAAAAACAGGAGCACAAGGGAGGGCTCTAAAAGCAGTATGGTGTCTTCTTCATGTGGGAGAGTGAGCAGAAAAGCTGTGGTGGGCTTCCTTGCCAATGAGGTTGGGGAGATCCCAGCCGTGGTTCCCTGGCAGACCAGACAGGAGGTGAAGAAGAGGGAGAGAAAGGGAGGCGGATGAGCTGGAAGGGGAGGTAGGAGCTGTGCCTGGTTCACTTGGCCGCTCACCTGGGGCATGACTGGTATTCCTGAGGCCCCTGTGACTTCCCTCACATCTCTCCTTCCGGCCCCAGAGCTCCGTTTCTGCTGGCCTGTCTCATCGCACACGGACACAGGAGTCACGGGCCACGTCAGGGACAGGATGCAGTCAGGACTTCCTGCCGTTTCGCCTGAGAACAACTTACCGTTTGCCAGGAGCCTGCTCCAGACTGATAGGCCTTGGTCAGAGGGGCCCCTCTCTGAGCCTGCCGTGCAGCCCTCTGGCTTACTGTTAGACCCACAAGAAATTTCAGCAGCTTCTTTGTCTCCATTGTGGACCTGTTGTTTCTAGAGGGCTCGTCCCCAGCATCCAGCAGCTGGCGATACATAGCAAATACCCCATGATGGAGCAGTGGCTGGCTCATGAATGATGCACTCAGCCCTTGAGGGTGAGGGACGGCACTTCACCGAGCCTTGGCTCCCCTCAGTGCTCAGCACAGGGCTTTGCATGCAATGGTGGCTCCATGAGTGAGTGCAGAAAGCACATTCTCAGGAGACTCCCTAAAACTAAGATTAATTCCTGGTATTTGAGTACGTCCTAAGAGCTATCATAGGTTCTGGGAGATTTTTACAAAGAGGAGTAAGACATAGTCCCTGGCATCTAAGAGTGTGTCTTATTAGCTGTTTAAGTTCAGATAAAGGCATTAAATTGTAGGAAAAGTCCCATAATAACTCAGGACCCAAACGCGCCATCCAGACGGGTGTTAAAGTTGACACCGAAGTGGTAAGGCAGGTGCCATGGCTCGCGGTGTGAGAGCTGCACAGAGCCCTGTGCTGCGGCTTCATGCTCTGCTCTTGCTGTCTCGGAATTCTTACGATTTGAACAGAGAGCCTTGCATCTCATTTTGTACCAGGCTTGCAGTTGTGTAGCTGGTCCCGAACCCAGTTAGGTAGGTGGTTCTGGCTGCAGGTCCAAGATGATCAGGAAAAGCTCCACGAGGGAGGTGTGGCCAGGTAGAGATGAGCAGCAGAGCTGGGCTGGAGCTCTCCGAGGATGCAGTTGTCCTGGTGTCAGGTCTGGGGCAGTACTGCATACCTGCTCAGGACCTGCCTGTGGGAAGAGTGGGGCGTCAGGGACCTGGCGTTTGGATCCCGAAGTATGCCCATGTATGAGGAAGCAGTGTGGCTCTGGAGGTGGGGCCTATGTGGGACCTGGTCTGCCGTGGGCAGAGGAGCGTGTTCACGCCTCCCCAAGGAGGCGCAGGAGAGCCGCTTAGAAGGCAGCCTGGCCTTGCTTTGCCACACTAGAGTTACCCTCCTTTTTGGAATGCAGTGGGTGGATGCTCATAAGGCTGCTGGGAAGCTCAGAGAAGAGAAACAAGGAGAAGCAGTTCTGTAAGCAGGAAAAAGAGTATTTTCCCTGGAGTCAAGCACAGTTCTTGGCACGGCGGGGCCCTCTTGATGTTTGGCAAAATTTGGGACTGAGAGCCTGTTCTTAGCAGTCCAGCTGGTACCTGTCTGTTGGAGAACAGAGTCCAGGTCATCCACGAAGCATCCCTAACCTCTGTTCTCCAGGGGCACACAGTCCCTGCAGGGGATGAGATGTTTGTCCATAAGACCTCTGCTCCTTCTGCTGACACCCTGGGGCTTGAAGTCCTTCTCTCCTCACTCTTACTATCTTTGTTTCTCTTTCAAATTGTGTCCGCTGTCTGGACACCTTTGATACAGAACTGTTGGGAGGTGGAGAATGAGCAGCAGGGCAAATGCCTGGGGCTAGTGCTTGACCTGGTGAGAGGGACATTGTTACTGTTATTAAGAAGCCAGTTGGTGATTTGCGAGGTCAGGGAAGGGACAGGACTCATGGGCCGGAGGAGGAGATGCTGGGATAAAGTAGAACCCTGAACTAGGGTGGGGAGATGAGCGTCTAGAATGAGTGGAGGGCAAAATTTGCAACTCAGGGATCGGCACCAAGAATCCTACACCCCTGGTCGTCGTGCCGTCAGGTGGAGAGGCCTTTGCATTGGCAGGGCTGGGCTGGAGAAGGGTGGAATTTGGGGGAGGCCAGGGAGGATCCTGCAGTCGAATTCCTTATGGGGGGCCTGTCCTGGTGAGGCCCCACTCCAGCATGGGGTGCTGATCTGGGGTCAGGCAGGTCTCAGAGCTCCTGGGGAAGAGGGGCCCGACCTCTGCTCTCCCCTGCCCTCACACTGCGGCTCCCCTGTTCTGCCTGTTGGTGCCTCGACTTCCCTGTCTAGTCTCTCTTCTTTCCCCAGAAGGAAGGGAAAGCAGGATCACACCAGGCATTCGCGGTCACCTTGTCCTGCTGCTCTCGGCAAAGAGACTGCCAGCCATTGGAGTGGTGTGAGGGGGTGACCCTGGGCAGCTTCTGTAACTTCTCTGGGCCTTAGTTTTGTCAGACTTGGTGGGACTTGGTAGTGCCAGGAGATGACAGAAAGGAGGCAGTAGCGCCCTGCTGAGGAGGTGCTTGGGCAGGATCCTTGCTGTGTGACCTTGTAAGTGCTGGCAGAGCTGGGAAGCCATCCTCAGAGGTGCAGAGACATGGGTGCCTGGCTCCTGATGAGGCAGACAGAAACTGCAGAGCCAGGCCTGTTCCCTCGGGCAGTCCTGTGGAGAGTGGGGCTCCACATGGGCACAGAGGGGCCTGTTTCAGGGCCTGGCCGACTGGGACACGTGAGGTGCAGGGCCATGGACCGTTTGTGCAGAGCACAAAGTGGCCTGGTCTTGTGGACATTAAAGGAGCTCACATTTACCGAGTGAGTGTTCACCGTGCCCTGGCATCCTGAGTGCTTCCCGTAGATTGCCTCCTTCAGTTTCCAGAAGCGCCATGAGGTGTGTGCACACATCATCTCCATCCTGCAGGAGCAGAAAGGGATCCCTGACATTGCCCTGGCTGTGGCTCCCACACAGCCTGGTCCTGGAGCCTCCAGGTCAGCACTTCTTGCCTTTGCCTGAGTCCCACTAGAATCCTGGGGCCCTAGACCACAGGGCTCCTAACTGGTCCCCTTTCTGTTCCCTTCCCTAAGCAGGAACATTAAATTGACCCTACAGTTCTGTTCTGATGAACGTGGCCCAGGTGTGGAATCAGGCAGGCAGGGAAGAATCAACAGCCTTGAGACCTGGCTTTCTGTCTTGAGGACATTCCGTGGCGGTGACAGTGCTGACTGGTATCTGGGAAACACCAGTTTTCCTTCCTGGTACCTTTGTCCCTGTTTACTCAGGATGTAGTAAACATTTGATTATCATCCTGCCTTAATTAAATAGAAAAAAAAGTCAGTACTCCAGAATTTTGGTACATTTCAAATATATTTTATTACTTTTCTTTTTGTCTTAGAAAGAATATCAAACCTGCATGCAATGCTAATGGTTCCTGACATTTACATAGCATATGACACCGTAGAGCGATGCGGCGTATAATGAAGGGGCCCAGGTAGGGCTGGCCTTCCTAAGAGTATATTTACAAAGGGGAGGGCATGTGGTCGCCTTAAAGAGGACTGCGCCAGAAGAAGACTGCACTGTTTAACACTGAAGGGCTACCTGGGGATCACAGAGAGATTGCTGCATGTTCCAGTGTCGAGAGGGAAAGAAACAGGCTCTGAAGGCTCTTGCCCATCAACAGCATATGTGTCTGTAGTTGTATATTGTGTGTGTATTTGTATAGATTTAAGTTTTCTCCTAAGATTTTCCCTGACAGTGGCAGTAACTTCAGGGGCTTTCAAAGCATTAAAGATTGAAGTGAATTTTTCAAAATGCTCACATTGGAGAGACGACCCAACCCCTTGATTAAGGACCATCTATCTGCTTCACCATCCGAGGATCTTGGAAATGTTTCTAAGGATGTGTAAAAATTAACCGCAGGGATGAAGCATAGTTCTCTGACAGCCGAACTCGAGCTCGTCAAAGAACAGATGCCGAGAAATCCTCTCCGACTTGCCCTGTGACTGGGGCTGCTGCCGAGTCTCCCCCAAGGCTGTGACCAGCCGTGAGCCCAGGAGAGCTCGTGGCCCCTGTGCCCAGGCACCGGGCCTTCTGAGCGGAAGCTTCCTGCACTAGGAAGGGAGCGATGCTGTTATGAAATGTCTCAACCAAGTTCCCTGTTCCTCCCAGGTGCTTATAAAGCTCAGATGTACAGTGATGTCTGGACAAATACAAAAAAAAAAAAAAAAAAGGCATTTTTTTTTTTTTTTTTAATACAAAGGAAAGGCATGAGTTTCCCCACTTTTCGGTAAAAAGTGGCTTGTGATGAAATCTGGAGCGTGAGAGAAGAATCTCACATCTGGAAGCCTTTTGCACACAGCTATAAAATGTAAAAACTGACCCTCAGTAAAAAGTGCTTTGTAACAATATTTAATATGTGTCTTATGCCTGTGAGAAAGAAAGGGTTTGTTTTTTGAATCTGCAAAATCCTTTGCTTGTTTCCCAACCGGTATGAAGTTTTCCCGTCAGGGATTTTTCACCCTATTCTTCGTAGACCCTGGGAAGAGAAAACACCCATGTCAGTGGCTCAGGACATGAGGCAGGTAACACAGGCTGGTGTCTGAGCTGCTCTGCACCCGGCCTGGGGAGTGCCTCTCCCAGGACTGCAGGAGCCGGGGAGAAGCAGGGCGTCACAGAGGAGGCCCTCACGTGGCATGAGCACTCCCCTGAACCTGGCTTTGACCTTTCTCAACAGCCTCCACTTCTGCAGTTCCTTTTTATCCTCAAAGCTCTAGGAAGCAAACCATCCTGGTGTATGAGGAGACCGGGCACAGGAGACCTAAAGTCAGCCCGACGCGCACTGAATGTCAGTGGTGGGAATGACATCTCCAGCGTCTCCAGTGTGGATGTGGAGGGGAGGGGACAGAGGCACCCCCTCCTTCCATTTGGGCTTGTATCTTTGTGTTTTGTCCAATAATAAGTGTCCTCCAGGAAAAAAAATCCCAGTTCTAAAAGGCAGTGCCTCAGACCCAAGGGTGGTTGGCGGCTGCAGCTGTCACCGAGGCTTGGGGCTCCAGGCCACTGCCCGTAGCAGTTATCAAGCCTGCAAGCACTCCCAAGCTGCCTTTCCCCCTCACCTCCCCAACCAGCTCTGTTTAGATCCTTAAATTCCTTCTCTCCTGCCTCACGGCTGCCTGCCATGGGGCCACATGTCACATTCAGAAAGTCCATCGCTCCTTCTGCCTTGGTTCTGATTGCTGAGTAATTATGCACTGAAATCAAATGCCTGATGCTTCTGCTTCTGGTGGCAGTGAAGGCTCTGGGCTCTGAGCTTCTGGGAGCTCTTTAGTCTTGCCCATAGCCTGGGGTGGCTGCTGTCTTCCCCTGCCTCTCTTCGAGGTTCAGCATTCTGTCTCTCTCTCTGCAAAGGTGACTTCAAGATAGTGCCTTTATTGGGACTTCCCTGGCAGTCCAGTGGTTAAGATTCTGCACTTCCAATGCAAGGGATGCAGGTATGATCCCTGATGGAGGAACTAAGATTCCACATGCAGTGCGGTGTGGCCAAGAAAAAAAAAGATAGTTCCTTTGTCTCCACGGAGACATTTACAACCTTTACAGACAGAGGAAGGGGAGGTGAGGAGGACAATGGAATGTCCACATCCTTTTCCAGGACACCTCGACATTCTAGGAAGGATGGCATGTGGTGTTAAGTCGCTCGGTCATGTCTGACTCTGTGTGACCCCAGGGACTGTAGCCCGCCAGGCTCCTCTGTCCATGGGATTCTCCAGGCAAGAATACTGCAGTGGGTTGCCATGCCCTCTTCCAGGGGATCTTCCCGACCCAGGGACTGTACCCACATATCTGTGTCTCCTGCATTGGCCAGCAGGTTCTTTACTATTAGTGCCCCCTGGGAAGCTAGGGAGGAGGGATGAACTCATTTGTTAGGAAGTGATGGGAGGCCTGGGAGCAGAGGTGCCCTTGTGCTCTCATCCATGGAGTCTGCAGGAACAAAAAGAGCCGGGCTTCAAACAAAAAGGGGGCCAGATCTGCCCCCTTTTCCTCAAAGCTGTGGCCCCAGGTAGAGGGGTAGGGGACAGAGTGCACAAAAGCCTGAATCTCCCAGCAACCTGATGAAGGCTTGCCAGTGCTTCTGTGAACTGGGCCTGCATTAGCCTCATTCCACTTTTGATGACGCAGGGCCTGGAGGGTGACTGGACGGGACTGGACAGGACATGTCCTGCGTGTGTCATGTGAGCTGCCTGCCCTGACCAGAAAGAGGGCTTCATTCTCATCAGATTTTATAGAAAATAATCTCTCGCTCTCATCACTTTCTATTTCAAGCACCTGCAGATGAGGCAGTTTTGGAGCAGCACAAAAGGCCCAGGTACTGGGGATGGGCCCAAGCGTCAGATATAGGAGAGCTGGTCATGGGCAGAGCTTAGGCTGGAAGGGCCTGCTGGTAGGTGGAAGTGGGGCGGGAGGGTGGGGCTGGCACTGCTGTAGGAGGGGAAGGTGACACCAGGAGACCTAGCTTCCTGACTTGTGCTCCCAGGCGAGTCACTCCCCACCCCCACTGAGCCCCCCTGTGGGGTGAGGTGCAGGCACCAGCTCCTGAGGAACTCACCTGTGTGTGTGTGTGTGTGTGCACGCTTCCCTAATCATGCTCTGCTGCGAACACAGCGTAAACAGGCTCTGAGTGTGTGAGAGGCAGGTCTGCTCCAGGACAGGCTCACCTTTAGGAAGCACAGGGGAGCTGGGAACTTGTCTGCCCTTTGAAGCCAGACATAGGACCCTAGGAGATCAGAGCCAGGAAGATCTGGCTCTGAAAGCTCTTTTCTGAAAATGGGGAAACAGCTCAGAGAGGGCAGGCATCGGTATCAGGGCTCTGTTCCTCTGCCGTTGCTGCCCCCTAGGGTAAGAGTGGCTCTGATTTTAAAGGGTCAAGCCCAAGGTTCCTCCCTGCACCCTCAGCAGGAGGAGTTTATCAGGTTTCTGGGCAGCAGAGGGACATGGGGCACCTTGAGGGAAGACGGTGTGGTTGGCAAGGAGTTATCCTCATCATCTTGTGGTTGTAACCAGTGTTAGAGTTAATGAACCTTAAGCAATTGTGTTTCACCAAACCACACAAATCACTGAGAGATCCATGTCAGGTGCTCATCCAGCCGTTTGACAGGGGGATTCTAGGGGTCAGAAAACTGAAGTTACTTAAATAAGGAGAGGAATTAAGACTATCACATATCACAATAGAATGAGACAAACTTTAGTTCACTAAAGGATCAATTTTCGATGCTTACAGCTGTCCAAGAGAGCAGTAAGTGTGGCACTATGTGGTGAGTTCCTTGTCCCTGGGAGTACATAAGCAGCGTCTGGGTATCTGCCTACTGTGACAGCTGTGGTGGGTGTTCATGCCTTAGAAGGGCTAGATGACCTAGAGGGAATCGAGGATCTGGATTTGGTAGGATGGTGGGAAGGAAGGTGAGGGGCAGTGGGCCATACCTGCGCTTCTCATTCCAGGCGTTGTACCATTTGATGAACCGCTTGGTGCTCTGCAGCTTGGGGTGCAGGCAGTGCTCCTGACCCCGGTACCTGGACATGCTCTTGGTGGTGATGCTGAAATGGAGGAAGGTGGGGTGGAGGATTGTGAAGCCTGAATGACAGCCCCTCCGCGTGGCTCCCAACCAGGGCACTGAGAGACTGTGGCCTCCTCCCTCCTTTCAAAGACCCCTACCCACATGCGCACTCCCTGTTCTTTCATAGAAGTTTCTGGTTGTCCCCTTAATCTCTGACTCCACATTCAGGTCTAACCTTGTACAGAGTGATGGGCTCTCACTTTTTCTTCTGGAGCCCCCAGAGTCTGGGAGAGTCCCTCCCCACGCCCCACAGCACTCATGCCTCCCCAAATATCAGGGGATCCTTCCAGCTCCTCCGAACCTGGGATGGAGAGCTGGAAAGAGCTAACACTAGCATAGTACACATGCCAAGACCTCATTCCTTGGATTTGAGGTACTCCATGGCTGGGCTTGAGTGTGTTGTGGTCTCTGTCTGATCTTCTAAACCCTAGTTCCCTGGATCCTCTGCAGATTGTTCTGGGGCTGGGCATTTGTCGACCTTGAAGCTGAGTCTTATTGGCCTTGAAGCCCATTCTGACTCCTGAGTGTGAAGTCCCAGTTATCTCACCCTTGGGCAGGAAAATAAGACTGCCCTTCAGGCCTCTATCCACCAGTGTCCCAGCACCAGTGGAGATCTAGCCATGTGGTAGAGAAGCAGGTGGCTTTGTACAGAGTGTAGAGCCTGGGTTTGCATCCCAGATCTGTCTGTGGGAGCCTCTTTGAACCCAGTTTGCTCATCCATAAGATGGGTATAATGATAGGACCTACCTCTTAGGGTTATTGAGATGATTAAAGATATAATCTATGCAAATTACCTAGCACAATAAACGGTTACTGTTATTAGCAATTGTCATGGAAGACAGGATGGCCAAGGAGAAGCCTTAAGGTGTGAGGTCCAGCCTGGAAGCAGGGGAGGGCAGGAGAGGCTGCTGCCCAGAACTGCTGTGTCCTTCTCAGCCAGGACTGGGCCACGGTGGCAGGAGTTCAGGTCGGGGAGGAACGATGATGTTCAAGAATGAGGGACCAGCTAGTGAACATGGAAGAGGGGAAGGTAAGAGGTGAGGATGTCACTCCCTGGAAGGTCACACGCAGGAGGGAGCTATGGTGGTGGACTGGGTGCAGGGGTGCAGACTAGGGGAGAGAGAGGTGGTTGGAGGTTGGGCTGGGAGGAGTGGGAAGGGAGGGAGTGAGGTCTGCTAGCACCCCATGGGTTCCTAACTGAAAGTGTCAGGGTGCCCGGGCCAGGTTCTAGAAAGGAGCAGGGTTGACCGGGAGAGGAAATCGAATCATGATACCTCAGTGGGGACAGAGTATTTCTGGGTAGCCTGTTTTCTTCCCTTCCCTGTGCTTTGAGTTTCCAGGGCCCTCACCATGGCCTCAGCCTCCAATGGCAGGGACAGGTCTTGTGCTGATGCCAGGTGACTGGGTTCTGCTTTCACCAGCTCTCTCTCTCAGACCTGGGACTGCCTGGGTCCCTTGTGCCAGATCTCAAGCATGGAGCACTGCTGTGGAGTGGAGTCTAGTTCCCTCCCGCATAGTACCTGGTCGCTCCACAGGAATTTAGCCTGTGTGTTGCTCTCTGCCTACAATGCTGCTTTTGCACTTGGAATAAAAGGCTGTGGCCAAGTCAGATAAAAACCCTCTCCTCAGTTAGGTCAGTGTGCAGGCTGAGGATCCCAAATCCTGAAGATTGGGGCAGCAGGGGAGGACCCCACGGAGCTCAAATGCTCAATCATAACACAGGGACTTGGAAACTTAGTTGTGGGGTGAAAACATGAGGATTTCTGCCCCCAGCAATTATGTAGAAATTCTAGGCCCTGTGTCCCTGTCCTTAGCCATTCTGGGATACTGAGGGTTTCAGCAAGAGCTCAGGGGGTACGTGAAACAGATTGCCTTTTCTAGAATCTTGACTCTCCTGGATCCTTCTGAGTGCAAGGACTCCCACTTGCAAAGCAGGCTGCACCCTGAGCCTCATCAGAGATGTCTAGGTGACACAGAGTGAGCTGGAAAACTTCCTTTAGTTCAGCTTTGGGGCTAAAAACTTGCTTTGGCCAAAAATGCTGGTCCCTCGTGCAGTCTGAAGAGCCCTAGGAGCTTAAAACGGGAGAAGTCCTCCAGCTCTTCGGAGACTGGAGTTGGGTCCTAGGTGTGAGGTGGAGGTTCAGAAGAGGGTCACTGTGTGCAGGGGTCTCCTGAGTCCCCTGCAAGTTTTCACAAGGCTACATAAAGCCTTACCACACACTTGCCTGGCTGTCAGTTTCTTTTCTATTCTGAAAAGTGTGGCCATGAAAAAGAGCAAGCCTATTGATGGCAGATTCTGTCCTTTGGAGATACCACTACACCTCATATCCTATTCCATCTCTCCAGTGAGGACTCAGTAGCTCAGCTTGGTATGTGCGGCATCCTTTAGCACTGAGAGGAATGCAGAGTTAACTTGCCATGTCCCTGTCATTTTCAGCCTGAGAGAGCTGAAAACCCCGAGGGGCTTGTAGCTCTTCCCTCAACTGTGTGACCTCCGGCCCCCCACCCTTTTCTGCAGTTTTTCTGGACCTTGGTCTGCAAGGTAAGGGGCGGGGACAGGAGTCACTTTGGTTACCTGAGAAAGAAGGCAGAGGGATTCAGCTCAGGCCCAGTATTTTCTGAAATCCCCTAACTTCAGCCCCACTGTGCAGCCCCCAGGTGGCAGTGGGAGGGGGTCGGGGGTGGGAGCAGCCGTGCAGACACTGTGTGGAGGCCTTTGGGCCAGCAGGGCCAGTGAATGGAAGGCACTTGCCCAGACTGAGAATAAAGTGTGTCCTGTTTCTGGGGGAGGGGAAGAGGGGCCAATGGTCCATGGCAGATATTTGGTAGCGGGTTTGCCAAGGGCTCCCTTCCTGGCCAAGAGCGTATTGATGGGGAAACAGTGGTGCTGGCCTCAAGTGGTTAATTGGGAGGGCAGAGGAGTAAGGAAACTCAGTGTTCTCTCACTCTGCCCCACTTTTTAAAATATGCTCCGCATCCCTACCAAGCAGCACTCCAGCCTCATGGCATGTTAACCCCAGCAGAGCCCTTTCCACAGGAACCCTCAGAAGTCCAGCTGGTGTTGGAAGACTGAGGAATCGCTGGAAGCCAAAAACCAGATGGCCATAGTCCCCCATCCAGAAAAAGGCCCTGAAAGGAGGTTCCTAGGACTTCGTACAATGTTTGTTTTAATCTTCTCCCCAGTAACAGGAAGGCAGCACGCCTCACAGTTTGGGTTCAAGTTTAATAGTCCTGGGTGTATTTTGAGTGACTTCAATCTGGTTGTTCTAAGTTGGCACTGGGAAACCATTTAACCCTGGATTGCCCTAGAAAGGTGGTCTCTGCCACACCTAGGATATCCGTTGGAAACCTAGCAAGGGTGAACTTAGGGGAGGGGCTGTTTCAGGAGCACAGTACTGTGACCCTTTTTTCAAACTCTTCCAGACTGCTGTGCCAGCGTCCTAAGGACTCGCTGGGCAATTGCAAAGGCTCGCCAAGGCTTTGACAAAGGCTGAGAGAAAGGTTTGTTAGGCTGACCCAGCCCCAAGCTGTGCCCCAGCACCGGGTTTAAGAGCAGCGCGCACAGGCTCACGGTGAAGAGTGAGAACTCACATAACCATCTTCTCCTCGCAATGCGGGTACTTTGGCTTCATTTCCAGCTTCTTCACGTCGCTATAGCGGATCTTGGGTCCCTTTCGGGAGCACTTGCATTTGGACCCTGAAAGAGAGAGAGCGCGCGCGGGGGTCGCTCAGTTGCCCGCGAGGTCTCCGTCGCAACTCACTGACCACCCTAGATGCCCGCCCAGAGCCTCCGGGATCCTGGGACGCTTAGCAGTTGGTGCTGGGGGTTTCCCAGGACGGGCCGGGCCGGCGCCCAGGGACCTCCCAGGCACTCACCGTCCACGCGCGCGGCGCACAGCGCCAGGAGCAGCAGGAGCAGCGCGGCGGTCAGGAGCCTCATGCTGGCCGAGAGGCGCGGCACGAGCAGGTTTTCGGGGAGGGCGCCCGCGCGTCGGTATGCCGTGCTCGGCTCTTTCTGCCCGGAGCGCGCCTCCCGGCTCCGCTCAGTCTTGCTGCGCCTGAGCTGCGCCCGTCGGTGGGAGTCTCGGGGCTGTGGCAGCGCGCTGCGCTGTGCGCTGGGTTCTGGGCTCTCTCCACAGCCTCCCTCCGCCCGCCCAGGCCTCTTTTAAATCCGCTCCTGCCCTCGCTGCGAGCGAGCTCATTAATATGCAGAACCACGCCGTGACTCACTGAGATTTCTCAACGAGGCCGGGGGAGGAGACCTTCCCCGCCCCGCAGCCCGCCTTGGACCGCGATCGCAGCAGCGCACACTAGGAGCCACGCGCACTCTCGCTCCTCCAAAGCTCACATCCGCTACCCTCTCGCTGTCACATACGCTCTCCTTCACACACTTGCACACCCAGGGTCTGGCAGGCACACAGAACCAGTGCCTGGCGCCACTTGACGGTGGAGAGAGGCTGCTTAAGGGCACCGCTTTTCTGATTCGCATGGTTCCCTCTGGCCTCCTGTCGTGAGCCGCGCGGGGAGACCCAGGCCAGAGGCCCAGATTCTCTGAGGAGACCTGAAAGGGATTTGGGGCAGGTGCCAGGTGTGAGTGCCAGTAGGCCTGACTCTAGGGCGTGAGCCGTCTCGATTGGGCCAGCAGTCCTTGTGGCCAGAGCACAGACCAGGTTTGGAGAGTGGTCGCTTGAAGGATGTACAGCAGCGCAGCCGTGTTCTGTGATCCTGGAGCTGGCTCAGAGAGCGTGTGTGAGACACCTGGTTACTCTGAAAGGAAGGCTTCCAGAAGTGTGTGGTTCCAGAGGCTATCACAGGTTCCACTGTCACATCATTCTCAAAACTTAGGTGGTGACTGGGCAGGGAGACAGGACAGTGATAGCCAGCTGGATGAAGTCCATGTTATGGACTTTGTGCCAGGATGTATGGTGTGGTGTGGACCCAGGCGTGATGACAGAAATTCCCGCTCCATGACTTACCAGTGGTGACTTCACCACTCTAAATCACTCTCATCGCCTGTAGGGTGGGAGGAGTCACAGTGCAGCTGTGAGAATTCTGTAAGATCAGAGCTGGAAAGTGTTTGAGTACCTGAGTTAGTGCCCAGGAACTGTTACCTATTGGCATCGTTATTTTATGTATATCATTGTAATATGTATGCTTGTATATAGCATATATGCATGTGTATATACATGTGTATATGCGTGTGTATGTGCTGTGCTGTCACTTCAGTCATGTTGTGTGTGTGTGTGTGTGTATAAATATATATATAATTCCATTTTTTTTCAAGTTTCTTTCCAAGTTGGTATTTTAATTGCTTTACTTGATGGGTGTTATTGGAACAGGCTCAGAGAGAAGGGCTTCCCAGGTGGCGCTAGTGGTAAAGAACCCACCTGCCAATTCAGAAGATATAAGATATGAAGTTTCAGTCCCTGAGTCGAAAAGATCCCCTGGAGGAGGGCATGACAACCCACTCCAGTATTCTTGCCTGGAGAATCCCATGGACAGAGGAGCCTGGTGGGCTATGGTCCATGGGGTCACAAAGAGCTGAACATGACTGAAGCAACTGAGTACCCACACAGAGAGAAGAAATGGCTTTCCCAAGATCACATAGCCAGGAAGCAGGTGAGGCCAGGAGGGGCCCTGGTAGTATGGCTGCAGACCTGGGGCTCCTGTCCCTGGGCCTTTTGGCTTCCTTCAGGCCAGTGTGCCGTTCAGTTGGTGAAGCATTTCCTTGAAAGACCCGGCAACAGAAGGCAGAGTGTCTCAGACTCGGAGGGTCCTTGGACTTGGCTTCCAGACCAGAGCTGGAGCCAGGGCAGAAGCTGCCAGGCTCTGGCAGCTCGCACAGCTCTGTGCTGTCAGTTCAGCGGTTCCCTGGGGGTGCTAGAGAGGATCCTGGGGGGATGGGATGAGCAGGCCGCTGAGGGGTAGGGTGGGAAGAGTCTCTGCCGGCTCTTCCTCTCGAGAGAGCCTTGGCTGCCTGGTGGGGAAGCTGAGCCATGAAGAGCCAGCAGAGCCTATGAGTGGGCTTCAGGCCGTGTCCTGAATCCTGTGCAAGCACTGCCCTCTATATTTAAAGCAAGGCCAACAGATGGGCATGTGGGTTTATGCAGAGGATAAGTGCAAGGGAGTGATTTTAGTCATTTAAGTTAATTTTTTAAACTTTAAAATAATCGATACAAAATTAGCATGTTTGTTACGAAAAAAAATCAGGAAACACAAGCCCAAGAAAACATAAAAAATACGCATATAATTCCATCCACTCAGTGATCAACACCAAGATGCTACAGTGTTATCCTTGCAAACCCTTCTGTTTTGCTTACCATGCATGTGCACCAGTGGGATCAGCTTGCATGTCCTATATAATAACTGGCTTGTTTTACCTATCATTACATCATCAGCATTGTCCCATGTGACTGGCCTTGCTTCTACAATATCTCTTTTAATGGTATTGTTTGAGGCCATATAGTATAATGGCTAAGAGCTTAGTGTCTGGAGTCAGATTGCCTCGGTGTGAGTCCTGTCTACTAGCTGTGTGACCTTGGCTTATAACCTAACCCTTTTAGGTACTGATTCTCTCATCTGTGAGATGGGAATGATAAGGGTACCTATAGCATGATGAGCATTAAATGATATGGTGCATGTAAAGCTTTTAAGGTGGTCTTTTGCACAGAGTAAGTGCTCTGCTATGATTATTAGTATTTTGGATGCAGTATGTCCCATTGTATGGGTGTACCATAACTAGTTTTAATTACTTGCTCCCTGCTGGACATTTGGATTATTTTGAATGATATACTTTTACAAGCAGAGCTGTGTGGCAAATATTCTTGTAGCTCAGTTTTGCCATAGAACTTTAAAACTTGAATCATATCTCAGAAATATAATCACTAGGCCTTGGGGCATGCCCATTTTAAGGCTTTTAATGCAAATTGCCCTCCAAAAAATAGTACTTTTTTATTCTCCAAAGGGAATTTCTTTAATACATGACTTTTGCAGAGCATCTGAAATATATATATATTTAACAAAATTATTATTATCATATTTATTTTAAGAATATGCTGATTAATTAAGTGGGATCTAACAGCATTAGGGACCATGGGCACTGTGCTGTAATAGGAGGAAGTAGTTGACCCTAAAAATAGAGACTACATTTTTCCAACTTTCTGGACCAGACCAGAGGTCAGACATTTCAGTGTTTTGTCCCCAGGTTTAAGCCTTAGTCTATGTATGCTCATTTTCGGTTTGCACAATACAGACATTGTATCTTTGCAAGTAGGGCTCATCCCTGTTTGTGTGAGCAATTCTGGGACTGTGGGTCCAGGGGAGAACAGGGGCCCCTGCTGCTGGTGGGTCTGTGGGTAAAGTTGCTCAACTGGGAGAGGGAAGAGGGGTTTGACCCTAACTTCAGGGCACAGAGTTTTTACCAAGCTCAAATGGGAAGTCTTTGAGTAGGTGGAGGTTCAAATGGGTGAGGTACTTCTTTGTATGTACAATGGCATCACATGATTCAAGGAGATCCTAGGCAAACAGTGAAGGACTACACACATGCCCTGCCCTCTGGAGCTCAGTCTAGTGGGTATGTGTGTGTGCATATGTGTGTGTGTGTGAGACAGTGCCACAGATATTTACAGTCATGCTGGGTCCTATAGAAGAGGTAGAAGAAACGTGTGGGGGCACGGGGGAGGGAGGAAGCAGAAGCAAGGAGCCATCCCTTGAGGAAGTGGAAAATGGGCTGAGACCCTGGGAATCTGCCCCAGGGTCTTGTTGTGTTCATATCCATTGAGCACACACTGCATGCCAAGCTCCCTGCATGGTGCAAGGGATTTAAGGTGAGCAGAGGCAAGGACTTCCCTGGTGGTCCAGTGGCTAAGACTCTACGCTCCCAATGTAGGGGACCTAAGTTTAAACCCTGGTCAGGAAACTAGATCCCACATGTCACAACTAAGAGTTCTCATGCCGTAACTAGAGATCCTGCACGCTACAACCAAGACCTGGTGCCGCCAAATAAAGAAATAAATATGTGAGGATGAGTGAGGTAGAGGTGCATCTGACCCTAAGGAGCAAAGAGTCTTGTGGAGAAGAGAGGTATTAATCAAGTGACCAGAGACACACATGAGATTACCTCAGAGCTCTGTGCGATAAAGGGGAGCTGGTATTATGATCTGGCCGGGGACGTGCCCATTGGGTTGGCATTTGAAGGATGAGAAGGAGTTCACCAGGTGGCAGTGGAAGGGAGGCCACTCCTGCCCCTTTCTAGTCCCTGCTCCTCACACAGTGATCTTCAGGAGGACCCCTTGCTTAAAGCCCTTCTGCTCCTGAGCTCACCCAGAGCCCCACTCAAGTCCCCAGCAGGTCTCTGTGGGGTCTCGTGGTCAGCATCCACCACATTGCCTTGTCTTACCCCTCACATGTGTACACCCTGTCCCAGTCTCAGCAGCTTTGCACCTACTGGCCCCTCTGCCCAAACTGCTCTTCCCCAGCCAGATGTGGGCAGCTGGCCCTCTTCTCCTTACTGAAGCCTCAGCTTGAATACTCACTCTTCAGACCCCATTGCACTGGCATCCCAGCCCTCTCCCTCCCAGCAGTCACTCTGTGCCATTGACCTATGTTCCTTTTTACACTGTGTGGACAACAGGTCACATTATACTTTTTTTTTTTTCAAAGATTTATTTATTTATGGAGGTGCTGGGTTTTTGTTGTGGGCTTTCTTTAGTTGTGGTGAGTGGAGGCTACTCTTCCTCGTGTGGGGTTTTTCTTGTTTTGGAGCATGGGCTCTGGGTGTGAGCTGGGCTCCAGTAACTGTGGCACCTGGGCTTAGTTGCTCTGAGGCATGTGGGATCTTCCTGGACCAGGGATCGCACCTGTGTCCCCTGTATTGGCAGGCAGATTCTTAACCATTAGACCACCAGGGAAGCACTCGCGTTGCACTGTTTTCGTGTTTGTTCTGGAGTGTGTCATGGCCATCCTCTGATTTCCCGGTTCTGTGAAGGTAGCACTGGATCTGTCTTGCTCGTCCTTTGTGTCTGCAGCTGTGTGCGTCACATAGCAGTGGCTCATTCCATATCTTTTGGGTAAATTTAAGAAGCATGTTTCAGGCAAAAGCCCAGAGATGGGAGAGAGCACTGCTGAATTCAGGCTGTGTGGACTATAAGGTCATGGGTGTGTGTGTGCAGACATGCATGTGTGAGTGTGTGTGCAGGGGGTGGTTAAGGATGGCCATTGGTAAGCCATATTTCCAGGAAAACCAGTTCTTCCCCAGGGCACTGGCTTTAGAAAAAAGACCTTTGGGAGGAGAAGGAGGTGAATGAGCAGTAGTGTGGTCTTCTAGGAAACCACACAGGTATCTGGGCACCGCCTCCTGAAAGGGTTAAAGGCTAGGCAGGTCTTGTTAGGGAGGCCAGAGGTCCCCGAGTCTCAGGAGGAGACAAAGGGACCTTTTCCCCCCAGCATTCCTTTATTATGCTTTAACCGTGCAGGAGGCTCCTTTAATTCTGTGTTGCTGTAAGGACAATCTACAGTCAGCTCTGCCTGAAAGTAACTTTTTTCCAACCTTGAGCTGCCAACTGCCTAGCAAAACAGTACATCTTACTCATGGAAATGCTTTTCTTAAGCTGTGTTAATGAACTTAATGAGTCGGCATCACTGACTCCATGGACATGAATTTGAGCAAGCTCCAGGAGTTAGTGATGGACAGGGAAGTCTGGTGTGCTGCAGTCCCTGGGGTCGCAAAGAGTTGGACCCAGTGGAGCAACTGAACCTATGTTAGTGAAACTATGTATCTTGTTTAGAAGTCTGTTTTCTTTTAAGACTTATACAATATATCTTGCCCAGAGACATCTAGTCCAGAGAAGACTCCCCTTGTGCAGATATGTATGTTGTGGCTCAAGAAACAGCCTTGAGGTGTTTCTTTTATCTATGATCAACAGTTTCCTAATGAGTATAAGGTGCCTTGCAAAACCTGGCAAGGGGGAGCACTCTCTTGTCGCCTTCCAGTGCCTCTTGCTGGGAGCTTTCTCTATCCCTGTTGCTTTAATAAAATCTACACAACACTCCAAGTGACTGAGACTGTCTTTGGTCCCAGAGTTAAATCTTCAGAGGCTATGAATCAAGCAGCACTGTTCACAGTAAGCTATCATCTTGTGGGTTTGTATGGGATCCCGAGACAAAGTTTAAGCTTTCATCTATCACTCCTAGGTCTGCTGAGATGTGCATCTTGACTGGTCAAAGCTGGTTTCCCACCCTGGGAGCTGGGGAGACATATAGATTCCTCTCTACACCCACCCCGGGTCTTCCTAGCCCGAGCTTCTCAGAAGGAGAGTCCCTTTGTACTTCCCTGATGATACAGGGCCATCCTAGATTCCAAAACTGGAAGGAACTGATGCCCCATTTACCTCTCATACTGCAGATGAGGAAGTTGAGACCCAGAAATGGGGTGGGTGTCACACAAGCACTTCAGAGAATGAATGTCAGCCTGGTCCTGCCCTTAGCTGCTTAGACCACAGTGAAATCCTGGGCTCCAAAGACCTGTCTGGCCCTGACAACCACTCATTACAATGCTAAGCACCCCAAGATACTTCCTTTCATTGGGTGGTGTAGCTGCTAGCTGTGTGTGAGACTGGTGGGTGCCCCATCCTCTCAGCACCCCCTCTGCTGAGGTCTACATGCCTTTCTCTGACTGTCCAACTCATGGAACCCAAGGCAGCCAGCTGCCTCATCTTTGCTGGTTCTTCTTTAGCAGTCTTGTGTACTGACCTCCTTCCCAGCGCCTTGCTCTGACGTGGAGGGGATGTAGGACTGAGATTCCCCAAGTTCTTTACATTTGGAATGCTTAGGGAGCCTAAGGAATCATAAGCCCAGAGGAAATGGTACAGGATGTAGCCAGGCAGTGTTGAATTAGGCTCCAGTCAGCCCCATGGCAGCTGAGGGTTGACTGAGGGTGCTGTGGATTCTCCCAACATGCGAGAAAATGCTGGCAGCAAATATGACAGACTGACAGTTAGCATTTATTCATTCAACACTACCTCATTGCAGACAGACATCTTTACTATGTTAAGAATGAAGGCAAATGCATTTTCAAAGAAGGCCCTAATGTACAAATGAGCAAAGGCCATCAAAGGACAACTGGGGGAAAAAAAGGAAGAAAAGCAGTCAGTGATCAACCAACCCGTGAAAGAATGTTCATCCTCATGAACAATCGAGGTAAAGCACATAATGCTTTGGTATTGTGGCATACAGTAATGAAATATTTATTTTAAATAGTAATGTCCAAAGCGGCAAACTGAGAAAAGGCCACATAACCATTACTGGCAGGGTGAGATTTGGGGAAATCGTATTTATCGAATGTATCCAGAGTGTTTCACATAAAACTATTTCATCCTTTTAATCCACTTCAGAAAATCTGTTTTAAAAGTTGATAAATGCCATATGCAAAGATATTCTTTGTTAAAAACAGTTAACCTGAAAGCCCAATGCAAGGGAATTGTTACCTAAACAATGAGAGTTCCAAATTAAATATTATATGGATGTGAACTCATGATTACAGAATCTGAGGAATTCCATGGAGTAAATGCTTCTGTAGTATGTAGAGACCACATAAGGTCATGTAAACACTGTGATTGCAAGTATGTAAAACAGCAACCACTGTATAAAACATGGCAAAGACAGAGATACAATCATCATTCTCTATGAGTGGTGGGACTTCGGGCATCTTTTAAAGCTTCTCTCCTTGCTTTCCAACTTATTTGAATGTTCTTAGTATAAAAGGAACTCAGGAGCATTCACTGAAAGAGTGAGGCCCCATGATAGGGGTTGGGCATGGCTGCCCATTGGCTGGCCCTGCATAAGAGGCACATAGAGTCCTCCGTGGTGCAGGTAAACCCTGCACTGAGGACCAGGCCCCATCTTTGGTGCTGTCCCTACTTATCTTGGCATAGCTCACTGACCTATCCCAGCAGTATCACCTTGCCTTGTCCCGCCTCGCCTTACCAGTGCTCCGTGTTGGCAGCCTGGGTCCTAGCTGCTTCTTCAGGCCTTTGTAAGAGTCCTGCCAAGCCTTGTCTCCTGACACGGCCCTGGAGGCTGCCCCCAAGCCTCCACTGCACCTGACTCTCTACCAGTCTCCAGCCATATCTCGCCTTCTAGTCTTCAGTTTCTGGAAAACTTTAAACTGCCTCCCAGCTCCAGGCCTTTGCTAGCTGTTTGTTCTTCCTGAAGGTCCTTTGCCCCTGGGCCAGGCTGGTTGCTGTTTTCCCTAATGAATCTGCAAAGAAGTCTTTCCATAGGGACACCTTCCCTGACCAGGCACCTCCGCCCCTCCACTCCCCTACCCTGTCTCAGTCTGGGAGAGCCCGTGGCTCTCTGCATGGCCCATAGCCCCATTTTTCTCTGTAGTACCACTCCTCACTCCTGCAAAGGCTTCTTCAAGGTCTTTCACTCTTCAATTCATGAGCTCCAAAGGGCGGGGTGGTGGTTCTGTTTCTTTCCTTTTTATACGAGTGCCCCGGCGCCAGCTCAGGGCCTGGCGCACAGCAGATTCTCAATGAATCAGTGATGAATAAATTGATACGTATCACAGTTTACTGCAGTCTAGTGAGTTCTAGAGTCAGATTTTCTGGTTTAGAATCCCAGACTACGACTCAGTGTTTCTGTGTGCCTCAGCTTCCTTGTCTGTAAAGACGATAGTAATAATAATATTACAAATGGGATAGTGGTGAGAATTAAATGAACTAATACAGGACAAGCACAGAGCATAGTGTTATGTTGCATGGTAAATGTATGGTAAGTGGAATCAAGATTGCCAGGAGAAATATCAATAACCTCAGATAGGCATATGACACCACCCTATGGCATAAAGTGAAGAGGAACTAAAGAGCCTCTTGATGAAAGAGGGGAATGAAAAAGCTGGCTTAAGACTCAACATTCAAAAAACTAAGATCATAGTATCTGGTCTCATCACTTTATGGCAAATAGATGGGGAAACAATGGAAACAGTGACAGACTTTATTTTCTTGGGGCTCCAAAATCACTGCAGATTGTAACTGTAGCCATGAAATTAAAAGATGCTTGCTCCTTGGTAAAAAAAGCTGTGACAAACCTAGACAGCATTTTAAAAAGCAGAGACATTACTTGACTGACAAAGATCTGACTAGTCAAAGCTATGGTTTTTCCACTAGTCATGTATGGATGTGAGAGTGGGACCATAAAGAAGGCTGAATGCCAAAGAATTGATGTTTTCAAACTGTGGTACTGGAGAAGACTCTTGAGAGTCCCTTGGACTGCAAGGAAATCAGACAAGTCAATCCTAAAAGAAATCAGTCCTGAGTATTCATTGGAAGGACTGATGCTGAAACTGAAGCTCCAGTACTTTGATACAAAGAGCTGACTCATTGGAAAAGACCCTGATGCTGGGAAAGATTGAAGACAGGAGGAGAAGGGGATGACTGAGGATGAGATGATTGAATGGCATCACCGACTCAATGGATGTGAGTTTGAGCAAGCGCCAGGGGATGGTGAAGGACAGGGAAGCCTGGCGTGCTGTAGTCCTTGGGGTTGTGAGGAGTCAGACATGGCTGAGCAACTGAAGAACAACAGCAAAGTGCTCCATAATTGCATGTCCTGTTTTTAAAATAACTTTTATTATAGTGTCTTCTAGACTCACCCCCATCCCAGTCTGTGGGTTTGATTGGCTAATTCCTTCTGCTTTATACTTATAAAATGCTTATATAACATGTACTCTGTATCAAGGACTATTCTAAGTGTTATACAAATATTTATTTAATCCTTATAGCAACCACATCTGTTATAAAGTGTATAAAAGGTTATACCCACTTTACAGGTGGGAAAACAAGGGCACAGAGAGGTTAAGAACCTTGCCCCAAATTACTGGCAAGTGGCAGAACTGATCTTTGACCTCACGCAGTCTAGCTCTAGAGATCTGCTCAGAACATCTATATGCTGCCTACTAGGAGAGGGGAATGAGAAACGCTCCCTTTTCCTTTGCCCAGGTCTTACTGCTTCTTTCCTCTCCTGTGCTGCTGGCGTCTGGTACCAAGCTCTTCTCCTTGGATGGTGTCCTAGGCTTCCATCCAGCTGGGGTTGCCAGGTTTAACAAACAAAATACAGGATGCCCATGCAGTATTTGGGAATATGTGTGTACGTGTTCAGTCACTTCAGTCATGCCTGACTCTTTGTGACTCTATGGAGTAGAGACCACTAGGATCTTCTGTCCATGGGATTCTCCAGGCAAGAATACTGGAGTGGATTGCCATGCCATCCTCCAGGGGGTCTTCCCATCCCAGGGATCAAATCCATGTCTCCTGCAGCTCCTGCATTGGCAGATGGATTCTTTACCACCGAGCCACAGGGGAAGCTCCGTTTGGGAGCATACCCATTCTAAAAAGGTGTTCATTGTTTCTTTGAAATTCATGTTTAACTGAGATTCCTGTATTTTAACTGGCCACGGTACATTCACCACAGTGGGTGGCAGCATGGTTTGGGGTCACCCGCCTTCAAGTGGTGGTCATGGACACACAGATGGGGAGTGCCCTGGGGTCTGCTACGGTGGGGGGTGGGGAGAGGAAGGGAAGGCACACCTGTGAACTCTTTTGGAAGGCAGAGTGGGCCTTCAGGCTCTCTCAGAGAAGGAGGAAGACTTTTTACAGGCAGGAGACCATGAAGGAGGACCTTCCAGGTGGAGGCAACAGGCTAAGCAACTGCTCAGGAAGGGGAAGGCCAAGGGCATACTATACATCAACAGAGCACTGAGAGTTCAGAGCAGGGATTGTGGTGGGAAGGGGAGGGTTGGAAGGCTGAATATGTAGACCACGGCCAAATTGTGCAGGGCCTTGAGCCGCAAGGAGTCTGGGCTTCATCACCTAGGTCATAAGGATCCACTGGAGGATGTCAGTCTGGAGGGCTATATGATTGGGTTTTGTTTTGTAGGAAGATCTATTGGGTGAAGGAGAGATAGAGCTGGAGGTGGGAGGCAAGAGAAACCTGGGCCAAGGGAAGTCCTTGCCCAAAGGACAGGGGATAGCACTTTGAATCCTTATCCCTGGAATTCTTTGCTTTTTCCTTAAAAAATGTAGTGCAGAGAGGGAAAATTAAAGATGGTTTTCAGTCCTCTTTGTTATCCAGAGGGAGATGTTTCTGATGTTGGTGTTTTTCATTTCTAGCCACCCTCTGTCAGTGGGTCTCCAGCACCCAGAAGAAGGAGCACGGCAGAGGGAAGGAGGTGACTGGGTTTGGGGTGAGGGTGGGGTTGTTCCTAATTTGCTTCTAAATCAGCGTCTCAAGCAGATGCAGGAGGACAAGGTCAAAGGGCACTGCTCAGAGGATGTACCTGCCAGGTGAACATTAGCCTTAATTCATCTTGTATGAAGAACCCTCTTCAAGCAATTATCTGAGACACATTGCAGTTTTCTGTCTTAGCAACTGGCCATTGCTTCTGAGCACATCCAGGTTCTTAACGGTGAGCGATTTAAGGCTGTAAAAGAATTGTCATAAACAGCTCCCCGGAGCCAAGAGCACAGCCCAGATTTTAAGCACATAATGGAATCATATCAAAAGCAAGGAGGGGCGGCAGGAACCATAAATCCTCGAAGTGCAAAATCTGTCCATTGTGAAACTTGCGCTGAAGGGGAACCAGATGTGGATGCTGGGGAGAGAGGCGGCAGGAGGGAGTGAGGCAGCAGCGGGAGCTCTCTGGGCTGGAGACGCAGAGGAAAGGGCCCTGTGCACAGGGAGATGCTGCCCGCTGAGAGCTGGCAGGGGTGCAGGCGTGGGGGGAGGGGGGCGCCGGGCAGGCTTGTGTGGCTCAGGGGTCCAAGTCAAAAGGAAAAGGCAGAGGCTAGGTTACAGGGCTTGTTGCTGCTTCTTCAGCTAGACCAACACAAGCATTTTACAAACTTTTCCTGACTCTTTGTCGCTGAAAACACAGCACTTGAAGCAGTTCTTTAACAATGGATTTGAAATAAGACAGAAAGACTTTGTTTATTCTGTAGAGAGAAAGAGTAACTAATACACGGAAATCCCTTCGGATGGGGTAGAAAGCTTGTGCCCAAATGGTCTTCTTTGGCTTGAGATGGGGGCAGGGGGATGTATTTTATTCTGATGCGTCAAGTCCTTTGGAAGCATCAAGGTAAACACTTGCTGGGCACCCACTCTGTGCCAGGCACTATAGAGAGTCTGCAGAGGCCTCCCAAGATGCCAGCAGTGGAGGGGGCCAAAGGCCAGCAGTCTGAGAGGAATTCTGGAAAAGGGCTCCTGATATGAGTTCTGGGAGTTCAGAGAGGGTGGTGTAACAGTCTCGTTCAGAACTTGGGCAGGAGAGCTGTTATAGAGTAGATAGGCTTGAAATGGACCTTGCAGGGTAAGAAGGTTTTACTTGGGCAGAGAAGGAGTAAGGGGAGGCTGGGCCCCAGGGACAGGACAGCAATGGCACAGGCTTGGAGGCCAGAAAAGGTGTGATGAGTCAAGGAGTGGCTATGAGATGATGCAGCGTAAGAAGTGAGATTGTGGGCAGTAGAGGTGTTGAGAAGAGCCTAGAACACTGGTGTCAGGAATTAAAGCTGTAATTAAAGCTGCTTGGAAAGTTGAATTTGATGCCTGGATCTGCTTGAGGTCATTTTAGCTCCTATTTTTGAAAAGAAGAAAACTCCCTAAACGAAGCAGCTGCACTATTCTGAAAACGGTACAGGAGCTCCGAAGAGAAGAAAAGGTACGATGGAACCTTCCGCTTTACCAAGAGCTAGTCCAGTCTCAGCCCATGCAGACTTCCACATCATTGCAGTCATACTGTACAATCTGTGTATGCTTGTTTTTCTGTGGTACACGTTATCTCATAACCACCCCTGCCCTATTGAATCCCCACTTTAAATGGCCCAGGGAGTCTTAAAAGGACCCTGAAGTAAAATACAGACATTCTGCACTATGAACAGTTCCCAGCTTGGTGGTTTCAGTCTAGGGTTCTCAAAACGTTTCTCCAGTTCACATCTGCAGTGGTTTAGAGAGCCCTCGAGGCTTTCTTCCCCATTTCCCTCAACCACATCCTCCACAGTGCCCAGGAAAAGTGACCTTGTGTCACCACTTGTCCAGGTCCGGAGCAGGGGGCTTGGTTGGGCTGAAACATGCCTGGAGCAGGACCGGGGCTGATGGTGATGCTCCGGGAAGACCCCTTCGTACAGTGGGCACTGGGCACAGTTCTGCAGGGCCCCAGGTCAGCTCTCCAAAGCCAAGATGCTGAACGGCTGAGGCACTGAAAGACTGGTCTATCAGAACTTGGTTTCTGGGGACTTCCCTGGAGGTCCAGTGGTTAAGAATCCACCTTGCAATGCAGGGAGACATGGGTTCCCACATGCTGGGAGCAACTAAGCCTGTGAGCCACAACCAGAGAGTTTGTACACTGCGACGAAGATCCCACGTGCCACAACTAAGGCCCGATGAGCCAAATAAGTAAATCAATATTAAAAAATGTGGTTTCAGGCCACTGCTAGCGACACTTACGGGTGTTTGGGTCTTGCTGAGGCCGCCCCTTTTCAGTGTATTTAGTGGTGAACACATTTTTACGTGGTTTGAATTTGGGATGTCTTGTGTGTTGCAAAAAGGAACGTTTTATAGATGAATGTTCAGTCCAGCTTGTTGGTTCTCCTGATTTGCTTTGTGAGAGGCAGAGAGAGGAACCTATTTTCTGGGAGCATCTGGACAGTGGGACTTGGGGGTATTCTCACCCAGGGCTCACATATAGCCACCCCACACCTATGGGTGCAGGATAAACCTTTGTAGGGGAAAGGTTGTCCTGGAATCATAAGACCTCTCACTCAGAAGAGCTGTATGAGCCTGACTCTCATCAGGTGGGACCTCTCCCCCTCCTTCCTCCACACCCACCTGTGGGCAGCCAAGGCTCTGCCGTGGAGAGGATGAGGAGCAGGGGCCTGGGCTACTCCACCCCTGCCCTTGGGCCTGGGCTCTAGCCAGCCTGCTGAGGCCTGGGAACTGCTCTCTAGTCCCTGAATACCCCTACTCCATGTCTGGGGCTGTAAAACTGCTTGGGGCCCCCAAGATTGCAAAGAAGCCTTTTATTTGTGTGTTTTTTTTTTTTTTTTTAATTAAGGCAGCTGGTTCCTTTAAGCTCAGGGCTTCTGAAAGAGCTGAGGGCCCGAGCTAGTGGAGGAGAGCACAGACCCTGCTGGGGGACTGTAAAGCTTGAGCATTTCCAGGTCTGCTGCTGGCCCACCCCCACCCCAGCCCCAGCACCTGGGCTGGGGGCTGCACTGCTCTCCATCTTGTGAAGGAGGGCGGGAGGCTCTGTTGGAAAGACAACAGCCTGACTTTGTCAGGCCTCGGATTCAGATACTCCATTGCTCTAAGCTTCGGCAGCCCGCAAGGGGCGTTTGCTGTAGGTCTGCTCTGTGCCAGGCCTTGTTTAGTGCTGCCTCACATACACTGTCTCTTCTAATTCTCAGCCCAGCCCCATATTCAGTGTGCTCCCCAACGGCGGAAGGAATCAATGGCCTTCCTAAAATCACTCAGCATCTGGGCAGAACTGGGCTGTGACTCACATCTCCTTGACTCCAAGACCCACATGCTGCCACAAGCATACACTGTCCCCAGCTCCCACCCCAGTACCCTCCGGTGCTCAGGGAGGAGCTCCCAGGGTGTCCGGGTGACAAGGCTGCCTGTTACCAAAGCTCTCCCCTACCCGAAGGTGGCTGCGATTCCACTGTTAGACTGCACTGCTCTGGGCGAAGGCAGGGCCTCCCCTGGTGGTGATGCAAGTGCAAAGCATTAGAGAGTCGACACCCTGCAGGGCAGGCGTTCCCATCCCCCGGGAGACAGGGCAGAGCAGGGGCTTGCTCAGTCAGGGCGCGGGGGTGGGGCAGCCTGTGGCTGTGGGCCTGGTGCTTGCACAGGATCTGTAAGTCACTTAGGTGCTCACGGCCGGCCCTGCTGTGGGATGGAGGGTGACCAAGGCCCACACTCGCCTGTCTTAGCTGCCTCCCCTGGCCCCCTGCTCTGGTTTGAGGTGCTCTGGGCAGCACCCTACCTCACCCGACCTCAAGTGTTCCTTGCGTCCTGCTTATTTCTCCCCCAGAACCTTCTCCAAGCCTAGGGGAGCTGCCATTGCCCTTACACCAGTACATCCTGGAAGCCTGGAAGTTTATGCCTCTAGGAGCAAATCCCAGTCATTGTGGAGTGGGAGCCGGTAGATAAATGCTTGGCTCTGCCTTTCAAGGGCCTGGTTCTGGGGGTGCTCTCCGTGCTTTCAGAGACCCTAGCAAAATGCAGCCCCCATTGTCTCTATCTCTGACCTGGAGAATACACCCTATGGTGACCTCTTCTCCTCTAGCCTCACCCTCCCTGCTCCCTCACACCTGCTTCCTGGAATTCCTTCTCGATGAACCACTCATACTCAAGTCCTGGTCTCAGACTCTGTGAGGGCAGATCCTAAGCTAAGAACCCCCCTAGGCCGACCCATCCCCCAACTCTTCAGAGCCAGTGGAGACCTCCTGGGGCCTGAGAGTGAAGCACGAGGGAGCCTTGCAAACCACCCAGTCCTGCTTGTGTTAGAGAGGGAGACTGAGGCCCAGCCCTTCACTCCCGTGGTCTCAGCGCTAAGCCGAGGCATGCAGTCTCTGATCCAGCTCATCCTGGAAAGAGCTCCAGGACCACTCTTTCTCTCCTGAACATCTTTGTCCTATCCTGGAAACATCTGTTAACATCTATCACGGTTAAATGTTTATACCTGTGGCTTGTAGTAGGTGATCATCAGATCAGTGCTCTGGCATTGTCAGTCCAGCATGTGTATGACACAGGAGTCCACTGCTGACTGCAGGCCATCCGAGAAGAGGGTGTGTGGAGGGCTTAGTGGGCAGTGCCACAGGGACCTTGACAGGGGAGGGGCAGGTGTTGAGGGAGAGGAAAGCTGCAGGATATGAGAGGAAGGCAAGCTGGGAATAATAGAGAGAGAGAGAGAGAGAGAGAGAGAGAGAGAGAATGCATCCATGCCTGAAATAGTCTAGACCTGGCCCTGGGAAGCAGGATCTTGAAACTGGGAAGGTAGGTGAGGGTACTGGGAGCTCTGGGAGGTGCTAGTTCCCATACAGCTCCTGGAGGGTAGAGAACAGACATTCGGGCTTTTGGAAACTCTGACACACCGAAGGTACCAGTGGCTGTAGGCAGAACTCTCAGAGAGAGCACAGTGGGGGTCAGGAGTGGGAGGGTGAGAAGCCTAGTGTAAATATTCTTTTATTCAAGAATGTTGATCATCCCCTGGTCTACCACCGAAGGTCTGAGCACTCTAGCAGCAGCCCAGGGGAAACTTCCCACCAGAATGCAGCAGAACTCCTGGTGAGGTGCCCAGGGCTCCGGTCCAAGGGCTCGGGGCTCCGTCTAGGCTTCAAGGTTGCGCTACAGGAAGAGCTACTCCATCCAGCTCCACTGGCCCCTCCTCTCTTGTCTTTTCTGATGCACAAGTTCCCTCCTTTCCTGGTCATGGCTGATACAGTCCTCAGCATCCTCTATTCCTGGGCCAGAAGCCGGGGCTTCTTGGTCACTGCATCCAGAGGGTAAAGCACACGGTAGGCCACCAGCAAGATGCTGGTCTGCCCTTGCGCCTGACTGCCCTGTTCCTAGAGAGGCTCCCGTCAGCTGGCTGGCTGTGCTCTGACCGTGTGTCAACCTCAGTCACAACACATGTGTCCTAACCTCAGTTCAGCACTCACCAAGTGTGTATCATTTCCAACCTCTGGCAGATCCCATCCAGAATGGAAAATGAAAAAGGGGGCTTTGATGGATCTGGGGAAGCAATTTCATTTGATTAAGCCGCATTTGTGGTTGATTAAGCAGCATCTGCAATTTCTGGCACCACATACAGAGTTCCAAGGGCTTCCCCCAAGAGGCAGATGGAGACGGCATCTCGAGGGCCTGAGTGATGAGCTAAAGCCATCGCAGTGACCTGTTTCTGTGGGAACCTGACATCCAGGGCTTTGAGGGGTAGTCCTCCCTCCAAATATTCTATCTCTGTTTTATAGGTCAGACCTTGTTCCCTGATTTTGGATCTTGAAAATGTGATCAATGTATCTTTGAAGTCTGATTATAGCTTCAGTTATAATCACTAACAAGCTAAACGATGAACAAATGTTCTGAAAATGTGAGGAATAGTTAATGTGGAAACCGGTGTTCATTTTGGAACTGAGGCCTGGGAGGAATGCCAGAGTCCTGGCTTTATAGCTTCGGATACCAGCTCTCTTTAGGCTTGTGCTGGCCCAGACTGTGAGCTTGGTGACTGCAGTGACAGCATCCATCTGGTTTCCCTGGTACGGTGTCTGATACACAGCAGGGGCTTCACGGATAATTACTGAGTGAGTGCCCACTGCCCTGGTGGGATGGCCCCAGTGAGGACTGGGCTCCATCTAGAATCTTTCAAATACTGTGACTTCAGCAGGCAAGGAGTCAGGGGGATTGCCACAACGACTTCATGTTTGGTTTCTGAGGACTAGAATTTTAAAAAGCCATCTCTTTTTACATTTTGTTCTTTGTTGGGATGTTTATCTGTTTAGTTGCAGAATTGCTATTTATTTAAATTTCCCTTGGGAGAAAGTGACTTCAGCTGGGGAGACGTGGCCAGAACGAGAGGACTGGTGAAACCTGACACATTACCTAACCCCCAAACCCTGTGGCAGTATAGACTGCAGCAAGAGGCCACGTGATGCAGTGGGGAGGTCTGGGGCTTTGGAGCTGGACAGCACCGGGTTCAAATCCTGCTCTTTCACTGCCTAGCTGTGTGACTTTGGGCAGGTCACTTAACACCTCAGGTCTCAGTTTCCTGACTTGTGAAATGGGAGTGTTCAGAACCCTCCTAGGATGGCTGGGAGGACTGTATGAGGTAGCGTTGATAGCACTTATCCCAGTGCTGGCCACGTAGGAGGGGTCTGAACTGTGTGTATAGGGAGGTTGTGGTTGAGTTAAGCCTAGCTGCTCAGAGGCTGGCCCTGGAGGTGAAGGGTAAAAGCAGAGCAAGCTGGCAGTGAGGATGGGATCACCACCAGAGTGGCTGGAGGAAATAAGTGGTGAGTGGATACAAAACCTGGCAGCACCTCCACTAATCTCTTAGTGGCCCCACTGATTGGAGGATGCACACATCCCTCTTGTGGTGGCACTTTACAGCGTGAAGAGCACATTCGTACATGATCTCTGAGGAGCCTTCTTGCTCTCCTGTTAGACAAGAGGCCTGGTGATCATTAGACTCATTGCATAGATAAGGAAATGTACAAAACACGTGGTGACCAAGCTCAATGTCATAGGCTCCTGGAGATTGGAGCTGCTGAGGGTGCTACACTGGAGGGAAAGTCTCCCAAGGGAAACACAGAAACACGAAGATACCAACGGGTAGACACTGCTGCCTGGAAATTCCAGTGGTGAAATTTGTTTCTGGTGGTCAGGAGCATCTTCCCATCAGGGTTGCCCATCCAGGGAGTTTCCTGTGAGAAACTTCAGAGTTTTGCTGGGCAGTACATGATCGTGGGCCTGTTCTCTAGAGTCTGGACAGGAGGGAGTGGAGAGAGCAGGAGCTTTGGATTCAGACAGGCTTGGGTGTAAATCCTGGCTGTCATTCTTTTAGTAATAGCTTTGAGAACTCTCTGTGTCTGTGTTTTCTCATCCTGAAATTTGGTGTAACAATAATTATGGCTACCACATACTGGTATTCCGAGGACTACATAAGGAAATACTTGTAAAGTGCATGATGTAGTGATTGACACTATATCATAACAACTTTCATCATCATCCATTCATTCATTCAACATGGTTGTATCTACTTAACAGGCATCAGCAGGTGCAATCAGTAAGCACAAAGATTAAATGGCGGCTTTCCTGAATGGTCCCTCAATGTGTGTGGGGGGAAGCGGTCTCCCTGCTCTGGTACCCCTAGAGTGAACATCATCATGTGCTAGATACCATTTTCTGGGCACACTCCACCTATCTCAGCCAGGCCCTTATCCTCACCTGCCTCACTTAAGGAGATCTGATGCATTCATTGGAGGCTAGGGCTCAAAAAGTAAGCTTCGACAATCTTTATATTATTTATTGTTGTTGTTGTTCAGTCACTCAATCGTGTCTGACTCTTTGTGACACCATGGACTGCAGCACGCCAGGCTTCTCTATACTTCACCATCTCCTGGAGCTTGCTCAAGCTCATGTGCATTGAGTCAGTGATGCCATCCAACCATCTCATCATCTGCTGCCCCCTTTTCCTCCACCTTCTATCTTTCCCAGCATCAGCGTCTTTTCCAATGAGTCAGTTCTTCGCATCAGATGGCCAAAGTATTGGAGTTTCAGCTTCAGCATCAGTCCTTCCAATGAATATTCAGGACTGATTTCCTTCAGGATTGACTGGTTTGATCTCTTTGTTGTCTTCTCTAGCACCACAGTTTGAAAACATCAATTCTTTGGTGCTCAACCTTCTTCGTGGTCCAACTCTCACATCCATACACGACTACTGGAAAAACCATACCTTTGATTAGACGGATCGTTGTCGGTAAAGTAATGTCTCTGCTTTTTAATACGCTGTCTAGGTTGGTCATAGCTTTTCTTCCAAGGAGCAAGGGTATTTTAATATCATGGCTGCAGTCAATGTCCACAGTGATTTTGGAGAACAAGAAAATAAAGTCTGTGACTGTTTCCATTATTTCCCCATCGATTGGGCATGAAGTGATGGGACTGGATGCCATGATTTTAGTTTTCTGAATGCTGAGTTTTGAGCCAACTTTTGCACTCTCCTCTTATACCTTCATCAAGAGGCTCTTTAGTTCCTCTTTGTTTTCTGCCATAAGGGTGGTGTCATCTGCATATCTGAGGTTATTGATATTTCTCCCGGTAATCTTGATTCCAGTTTGTGCTTCATCCAGCCCAGCATTTCTCATGATGTACTCTGCATATAGGTTAAATAAGCAGATTGACAATATACAGCCTTGAGGTACTCCTTTCCCGATTTGGAACCAGTCTGTTGTTCCATATCTGGTTCTAACTGTTGCTTCTTGACCTGCATACAGGTTTCTTAGGAGGCAGGTAAGGTGGACTGGTATTCCCATCTCTTTAAGAGTTTTCCACAGTTAGTTGTGATCCACACAGTCAAAGGCTTTAGTATAGTCAATGAAGCAGAAGTAGATGTTTTTTTATGGAATTCTCTTGCTTTTTCTATGATCCAACAAATGTTGGTGATTTGATCTCTGGTTCCTCTGCCTTTTCTAAATCTAGCTTGTACATCTGGAAGTTCTTGGTTCACAAGGTGTTAAAGTCTAGCTTGAGGGATTTTGAGCATGACCTTGCTAGTAAATGAGTGTAATTTTGCAATAGTTTGAACATTGTTTGGCATTGCCTTTCTTTGGGATTGGAATGAAAACTGACCTTTTCTGGTACTGTGACCACTGCTGAGTTTTCCAAATTTGCAGGCATACTGAGTGCAGCACTTTCACAGCATCATCTTTTAGGAGTTGAAATAACTCAGCTGGAATACCATCACTTTCACTAGCTTTGTTCATAGTGATACTTCCTAAGGCCCACTTGACTTTACACTCCAGGATATCTGGCTCTAAGACCAGAAATTTCTTATTTTCACCCCCATCCCCATCTCCCTTAGTCTGTTGCTGGCTCAACCTCTCTGCCAGAGGTTAAGAAACCTCTTCCCTGACTGTTACTCCATTTAGACTTCTTCTCCAACTATCCCCTTATTGGTTCAGCAGTGGCCTTGGACACCTGCTCTCCCTGAGCACCAGGCTCTGGCGGGGCTGCAGAGGGTGGACCTTCAGGTAAACTCCAGGCCTGTGCCCTGGGGATGTATAGCCAGAGAGGAGCGCAAATCTAAGTGACAGTGAGAGAAGGAGAGGGCAGGTCCAGTGCTGGAAGCAAGGACTGGGAAGTGCCATGGGACCCTCCGTAGGTGGGCAAGCAGGCAGGCATGCAGAGACGGCAATCTGGGGATTTCTGCAGAGCTGGTCACCTCAGTGGGGAACTCTCTCACGCTGTCCTCTTCCTTCTGGCCAGCGGCCTACTCAGAGCCCTTCCTTTTCCACCTTCTCCAGAATGGTCCCACCTCCTGGTTTGGCAGTTTCCCAATGGCTGTCTTGTCAGCAAAGTTCCAATTTCCCTGTTACTGATGAAAGGAGTTGCTCCTTTGACATGCAGACCTCAGCTTGCCCCTGGAGGAGGGAACCCAGAATTTGGGGATCTTGTGTATATAGTGATAGCCCTTATCAATATATACCAAGAAGCACTGAGTGCTTCACACAAACTTTCAGCCTAATGGTGAGGCCTGCACAAGTGCAGTCCCGTTGTGCAGAGGAGGATGTTAAAGCGGCAGCAGCTAGTGAGTGGCAGAGGCAGGACCGCCAGCTTGGGATGGCCGGACTCAAGAGTGCGGGCTGTATCACCACGTGCACCTTTCTCATGACCGTGCTCCTGCTACGGAGCTGGACGTTCCTGGGCAAATGCTGCTGAGAGATCAGACGGGGCCACAAGAGCTGTCCATGACCTTGGAAAGAGCAGTGTCAGGGCAGTGGTGGGGCAGAGCCAGCTTGTAGTGGTTAAAGTGGAGGAGGGCAACGAGGGAATATAAGCAGCTCTTCGAAGTACCCTAGCTTTGATGGGAGGAGAGTGGGTGCCAGGCTGGGTGAGAGTGGAGAAGTGGGCTATGAGGAGAACTGTGTCCTCTTGTTTCTGAGTGAGTGAGCAGGGCCTGAGCATGTTTAAAGAGGAGACAGAGGGCGGAGAGTGAGTTGGAGGAGTTGCAAGACAGAAGTGCTGATGGGAGGGCGCCCCCTCGAGGTGGGGAGAGTGGGGATCCAGAGCCCGGGGTGGAACTGGCCCCGGACTGGGGAGAGCTGCAGAGTTTAGGGGCAAGAGGCCATGGGCACGGTGCACATGCCTCCCCAGGTGGCAAGTATGAAGGTATGTCTTTTTGTCTCTGTCCTCTATCCTAGTACTTTCCCTTAGCCCTTGTACTCTACTGTCCTGACCAAGACTTATTTTGTCTATCTTGTTATTGTTTGATTTCCCCCACTTGGCTGTGAACTCCAAGAGGACAGGGGTTTTTGTCTGTTGTGTTCACTGCCCAGTGCTGAGGACATTGCCTTGCACATATTCTGAATAATAAATCAATAATCGTTGGATGAAAATTTGTATATTTTCTCCATGAGGTCAGGGTAATCTGCAGCTGGCAGGAAGCAGGCAGGGTACAAGGGAAACTTAAGAGCAGAGGGTGGAGAAGAGCAGTTGAGAGGGGGAGTGTTGACCTAGGGGACCACAGGAGCACCCCAGGCAGCTCACTGGGAGACAGTTGGAGTTTACCAGTGGGCTCTATGTCAGGGTTCAGGTCAGGGTGGTTCCAGAGTCAGGGTTCTTCAGACAGGTGAAGGATACTGAAGCTGCAGGGCAAAGGGTGAGGTATATCTGAGTTGGTGACTTGGAAGACAGAGTGAGTCTGGGGTTTGACAGGGCACAAGGTGTGGCTGTGGATGTGGGAGGCTGGGGCTGCATGAGGGTGAAGGCCACCAGGAACAAGCAGGTCAAAGGGCTGATGGCACCCATGGAGGCTGAGGCACCTTGGATGGCCCAGGTCTCCAGTGAAAGAGGAGTTGTGAAGGAAGTAGGTAGATGACCTCTGCTGGGAGAGGAGCATGAGACTGAAGAAACCTCAGATGGATGGGAGCTGGGGTGCTGACAGAGAAGTCTGATCTAGAAGCAGCCCTGGGAGTGAAGACAGCTGGGAGCCACCTACCAAAGCAGAAAGGAGTAGCCTCTATGCAAGAGGGCCATGGGGAAGTGGTGCCCGTGGGGAAAGCTGGCTCCAGGCGAGGCCCCGGGTAGAGGGAGGAGAATACGTGATGGAGTTACTGTGTGTGTGCATGCATGCTAAGTCGCTTCAGTCATGTCCAACTCTTCACAGCTTTGTGGACTGGAGCCTGCCAGGCTCCTCTGTCCATAGGATTCTCCAGGCAAGAATACTGGAGTAGGTTGCCATGCCCTCCTCCAGGGGATCTTTTGACCCAGAGACTGAACCCTCATCTTTTATATCTCCTACACTGGCAGGTGGGTTTTTTTTTTCTTTTCTTTTTTTTACCACTAGTACCACCTGAGAAGCCCTGGAGTTACTATCAGTTCAGTTCAGTCACTCAGTCATGTCTGATCTTTGTGACCCCATGGACTGCAGCACATCAGACTTCCCTGTCCATCACCATCTCCCAGAGCTTGCTCAAACTCATGTTCATTGTTTCGGGGATTCCATGCAACCATCTCATCCTCTGTGGTCCCCTTCTCCTCCTGCCTTCAATCTTTCCCAGCATCAGGGTCTTTTCTAATGAGTCAGTTCTTTGCATCAGATGATCAAAGTATTGAAGCTTTAGTTTCAGTCCTTCCAACGAATACTCAGAGTTGATTTCCTTTAGGATTGACTGGTTTGCTCTCCTTGCAGTCCAAGGGACTCTCAAGAGTCTTCTTCAGCACCATGATTCAAAGAATCAGTTCTTTGGCACTCAGCTTTGCTAGCTCTCGCATCCATACATGGCTACTGGAAAAACCATAGCTTTGACTAGATGGACCTTTGTCGGCAAAATAATGTCTCTGCTTTTTAATATGCTGTCTAGGTTTGTCACAACTTTTCTTCCAACAAGCAAGTGTCTTTTAATTTCGTGGCTGCGGTCACCATCTGCAGTGCCATCTATAACCATTGTTAATTTTGCCCTAGAACCATGGTTCCAGAGGGACCATGTGCTCAGCAAGGGTCCCTCTTGCATGGGGACAGCCAGAAGGGCTCCCACCTGGACAATCATGTGTACTTCTCACTTTGGGGACTGCTTATGATTGTATGGCTGTGCACATCCCTCCCAGGCTGTCTGAGTTGGATTCCTAGACCTGATGGCTCCTGGGGGTGCACCCTTCTGGCCAGGTTCCGGTGGGGAGCCTTTGGGGTTTGCTGTGTTCAGAGCACCTATTGCTCCTTTATCTTCTTCTTCCTTACTGTGCACAGGCAGGGTGCTATGGTTCTGGGCTGGGCTCTGCTGCTATCCTTGCCCCTCATCAGGGTTCACAGTAGCTGGAGGCAGGATGGGCTGCTGGGGAAACTGAGGCTAGAGAGACACAGGCAGCACTGCTGGTATTAAGGGTGCTTTCATGTCTCTAACTGCATGTCCCCTACAATTCCTGACCACAGACCAGCCCCATAGGTTGCTTGTCTTCCAGCATCCATGCCCTCGTTAATTTTATCCAGCAAATCTTCTGTGGCACCACCTGTGGCCTGTCTTTGTGCCAGGAGTCAGAAGACACAGCCTCAGTCCTGGCCTCTAGCACTCACAAGCCTGTCCGGAACGGGGCTGCCTATCAGGGAAACTTGTGGAACTTCAGAAACTTTGGGGAAGTCAGTACATGCCAGTGACCTTGGAAAGAGGAGTCTATTCCTGTCTGTCCCTGCCAGAACATATCTAAGGAAAAAAATCCATTTGTATTTCTCCATTCTCCTTTCTCCCTTGGCCAACCCCCTCGGGCCTCAATATAGCACTCAGCACTTATGCTGTGCTGGAGTTGTCAAGGATACCTCTGCTGGCCTCATTACAGCTTCTCATGCTGGGAACTGTGTCTTTGGGTGTGGTGTTTGGTTGATTGAAAATAGGTTAAAGTAATAAGGTAGAAGAGGCCTTTCCAGGGCCTTTCTGCTCTGGTGCTGACATGGCGATGGCTGGGACACTCCTCATGGAGCAATGTGGGGAGTAGAAGAGTAACGTGGTCCTCCTTCTCCATGTGGGCAGGGTCCCCATCCTTGCCTTCTCTGCTCTCCATGCCCAAGCCCTGAGTATGTCAGTTTGTTGCTTTGAGGGTTCCTCAGCTCAGGGACAGTGGTGCTGGGGTGTCCTGGGGAGGTGTACCCCAGGACCCAGCTGGACTCCCCGAGGAGTGGCTAGGCTGAGGCGGAAAGCCTCCTCTACTCCCTTTCCCCGGGCTGGTGCCTGCACAGAGTCATGCCTCCATGCCATCTCCCCCACTGACCTTCCACTTGCTCCTACCACTTTGTAGCCCCCACTTCTGCACTCCTGTTACCCTGCCTGGAGTGCGTGCCCCTGCAGGGACTGTCTGTTTTTTCACTATAGTAACCCCAGCACCGAGCACAGTGTCTGGTACATAGGAGGCACGCAGATATTTGTTGACTGACTGAATGAATGAGCAAATTATCCCTTCCCTGGTCATAAACATGAAAAGTCAAAAACCAACCACGGAAGAAGGCACTAAGAGCAAAGAGCTGGCCGCTGCCTGGGTCACCCACCCATTGGGGGGTTGAGTCATTTAACAACTTTGAGCACAAGGTCTTCATTGGTAATCTGGCTGCCTTCTGTCCTTGCAGGGCTCTGCTGGGGACCACGTGGAAACTCCGTGCACAGTGTTTTATGCACGCGGGAGAGGTCGTCACTGCCCAGGGCTGCTGTCTCCTGAGGCACCTCCTGCTGCCCTGCCCAGGGAATCTGGCTTTTGCGCATTCTCTGCCTTCCTGGACAGGCCTGGGAACCTTCCAGGGAAATGTTCTTCTATCCATGAGCAGCCCATGTGTGCTGGAAGGTTTTGTCTTCATCTTGTGTAACTCCTGGGAGAAAGTGTGGTTCTTCCCTCTCCTCTCCTTGATGGGGACCACAGGTTACACATCTTCAAAGAGGCTGTCCTCCCTCCCCAAGCTTTCAGCTTCCTTGTTGCTCTGACTGGCAGGCTCTCGCCTCCACTGGGCCCTTGCCCTTTCCTGCTGGGTCACGGGGACTGATCAGGGGCCCCCACCCAGTTGCCAGAGCAAGGGCCTAGCCAGGCCAGAGGAAGCTGCGCTGCTGAAGCCCCAGAGACGTCACGTGTGCAGGCTTTGACCTGAGTTTGAATCCAGCAGTGTATGTGCTCGCTTGCTTAGTGACCCTGGGAGGTTGCATCATGTGTCCGGGCCTTGCTTTTTTCTTTTTATAAATCTGGGTCAGCTACGTCTGTCCCATGGGTTTTTTGTGACAAGTGACTTCAGTGTCAGTCTCCTGACCCGGGATCTGCCACTTAGTAGGAGCACAGAGGATTAACTGCTTCCACCACTTGGCTGGCGTTGATCAATAAACTTTCTGCCTCTGACTTTTGTAAAGAGTGCACACAGAGCCAGGGCCCGTGGCCAGTAGCATGAGCCTCCAACAGGCAGTCAGCTCTGACAGACAGGAGAGGATTGTTGATGCCTAGCTCCTTGTAAACTGTGCTAGTGTGTGCTGCTGAGGGGTCTGGGAAGACTTGAAGCTAAACATGGTCCCACGATTGCATTCCCAAGTGTGCCTTTCCTAAACCATCACAAAGGAAGTATCCAGGCATTCAGTATCCCATTTGTCATGAATTCTGGATGAGATTGGATTCAGTGAGACTTTTAGCTAGGGTGGGTAGACTTACGAAGATCTGGGGGTGAAGCCAGCTTCCAGATTCATTCCCCACATCCCAGTCACAGCAAAGGGTGTGTACACAATGGTTTGGCTTCTTGCACCTCTACTCCCTAAAGGCTTTGAGCTATGGGGTTGGGGATTCTATTTAGCTGCTAAGAGATGGTTTGTTTGTGTTTATGTTTTTCCACTTGCTAAGGATTTGCTTGTTCTCAGCTCAGCTTTGTAGCCGTCAACCCCCTGCATGAAGCAAAACTTTACCAAGTTTTCTGGGTAAAGATCTATTCCACCCAGCCTGATAAGTTTTTCTGATTGTCAGATGCTCAGTTACATAAAATCAGACAACACTGTCTATCCATTCAGCCTTGGCTCACAGGAGACCACTGCTATGGAGGCCAAACAGCTGGTGGAAGTCAACCTGTGGGAACCGTGGGAAGGAGCAGGGCACAGGATCTCCACTGACCAAGTCACATAGGCTCGGAGGGAGACCAGACAAGCCCCCAACCCTGTAGTCTAGGCCTGGATCCTGACTGGGAACTAACAGCTGAGAAGTCCCCCTTTTTGCCTATATTGGGCATAGATTTCATTGGTTAGCTCTGTACACTAGACTCTTCTGAAGAGTTCCAGACTCCAGCTCCCTAACCTTCCACCCCACCCTCCAGCTCCACAGCTGCTATGGGTATTTTTTTCCCTCTAAAAATGCTTTTTGAAGGTTGAAGGTGAATGACTTCAGGCAGATGATTAGCCTAATTAAGGTTAATGCCTCCTGAAATTACCAGGCTGGCTTTGAGGAGTATCCCATTCCTCTTTTGCATCCTCAGGGCTGAGTGGAAATACAGAGGAGGCAGTCCCACCCCCATCAGGCCCAGCCCTGCTTTGGCACACCACTGCAGACTTCCCCTCCCTAGAGTTGGGGTTGCTGGTGTGGTATCTTTCGGGGGCAGGTCAGCTCAGAGCCCCAGGGAGCCTTATCTCCTGAAACTGGTAGGCTTGGGTGGGTAATAGCCAGTTTCCTGCATCCTTCACTTAGGACCCAAGGAAGAGGGCTTCAGAAACATATGTTCCACCCTTGGCAGGTCAGAGCACCCGAGAAGTATTTGCTGAAAGCAGAAGATGGTTTCTTTGGAAATAAGATTCTAATGGTTCTCTGGGTGCTGGAATAGGCTTCTGCAGCCCCACCAGTGCTCCGTGATGGTGGCCAGGTTGTCTGAGCCATGAAGTGGGAGAAGGAAGTGGAGGGTGACCAGGTCTCTGACCTCTCCCGGGACTCTGGCTCCCTGAGGGTTCTTATGTCATAGACTGAGGCCTGGTGGGCCATTCCTCTGTCCCCTTCCCAGTTGCACCTCAGTGGAGAGTCAAATGAAATAAGTATGGAGGAAAGCAGATGTGGTGGGAAATGATACATGGCCATGACTTATCAAGTCTTTCCTAAAGGCTAAGTTCATTTAATCCTCATAGTAATCCTGTGTGGTGGGTTCCATTATTATGCTCATCATACAGAAGATGATGAGCATCAAAGTTGGTAAGAAACTTGACCAAAGTCCCACGGTTATCAGAAGCAGCAGGGCTGGAAGTCCATCCCAGCCTGTCGGATGATAGGGTCCTTTCCATCCCAATGGACAAGGCATGAGTGGATATTGACCAGAATCAACAGGTAAATTAAAAACAAAAACTAATCAGCCTTGAATTTGGCCCAGGGCCAGGTACTTCAGGTTTATCTGTCTCTTTAAGCCTCCTTGTCAGGCAGGTATAAGTGCCCCTGCTTTAGCAATGAAAAATGAGACTCAGGCCAATCAGGTGACTTGCCTGAGCCAGTCTGTAGAGAACGGTGACTGCCTGGGGGCAACGAGGTGTGGGAGGCCAGGGGTCACAGCTAATGTTCTTACAAGGAGTGTTTTGTTGTCACTGTTTCCCCTGTTTGCTATAAATAGCCTTCCCCAGTGGGTCCCACTCCCAACCTGGAAGTCAGCAGCTGAGGCACCTGGTATTCAGGATCCTTGCCTTTTCCTACAATCAGTAGAAGAGTAACTTAGACTGCTTCAGGGAACTTGGCTGGAAGGGACTTTGAGGTGGCACTGCCCCACTCACGGGAAACCAAACCAGAATATTATGGAGCCAACAAGTCAGGTTTCCAGAGACTGCAAAGGCAGCCCAGCATGTTAGTGGAGGGCTTGGCCTTTGGAGCTGGACAGCAAGGTGGGAACTCTAGCTTTGCCATTTGCCTGCTCTCTGATCCCTCAGGGCCCCCAGCTGCAAATGCAGATTATAATAATTCTCACCTCAAAGCCTGCTGTGATGAATTCATTCTTGTGAAGCGCTTAGAACAGTTTCTGGTACAGAGTAAGTGCTTATGTGGGTGTTCATGAACTATAAACATTCAATGCCATTGGAAAAGGCTTTTTAGTAATTTTAGGTGAGAACTGCAGGATGCAAAATTATGTATATTATGCTTCTAATTTTATTTATATATTTATGCTTTTATATAAATGTTCATAATGATTATCTCTGTCATGGAAATTAGGATGGTTTTTCTTTTTTTTTTTTTAATAGCATTCTCTCTTCTCCATTTTGTACAATGAACATCAATTACTTCAAAATTAAACCAAAAAATCCAATTAAAATTACAAAACAAAGGCTACTCCTCCATGCTAGGCTCTACCTGCCCCCGCGCCCCAGCCCCACTCACGTTATAAGATCAGTTCTAAGTGGTAAGAGTAGTGTGCACCTCTGAAAGGTTGGGAGTTCTTGTTTGGAAGCATCCAAAGGCTTTTTGTCTTCTGAGTGTAGGGATCTGGCTAGGAAGGTTTGGGAATAGCCTGGTTGATGTCCTCGTCTGTGGCTAGCACATAGCTCTTCTAGGGTCTCATCATCCTAGATGGCCCCCATCCCCTGAAGAAATGCTGCAGGTGTCCATGTAAGCAGTGGATTCTCTTGGTTGAGCTTACCTTGGTCCTTGATTTCCAGAAGCACGAGCATTTAACATCTTTACTGTCATTGCCTGAATTTCTTGCTTGCAATTTGACCATCCTGAATTGCACATCTTTAAAACTGGTAGTGAACTTAAACTTGGAAACTGTCCTGAGTTTGAAGCCAATGGAAAGTCTTGTGAGACTCTTCTGCATTGTCTTGATGACTCCTTGGCAAGAATGCTGATTTTACTTCAGCACCAGAGAGAAGCAGAGAGATATTTGTGTTGCCAGAGAAAATGCAAATTTGGGAAGATAGATACCTGGCTTGGGAGGGTGTTTGTCAAAGAGAAGTTTGTTGGTTGAAGCTAGCGTTTCATAAGATACATATTACTTTCAGATTTAAGACTGAGTTCAAGAAATGTGCATTGATTACCTACAGTAGGTTAGACTCTTTCCTAGGAATCCACTGCAGAGGGCTGTAAGAACAATGTCAGCCCCAGAGGAAAGAAAAAAAATCACTTTTTTTAATCCAGGGTGGACTGGGTTCAAAGATCTTTTTCCTGGAATTGTACTGACATGCAATTAGTCAAACTTGTGCCTGTGTCTGGGCAGAGACTTGCTTGTTTGCAGTGGTTCATACTCTGTCAGCCTTACATTTTTCTTCCACAGAAAATGTCCACATTTTCAGGACTGAAGGGCTGTGGTTTGACTTGTAGGTCTGTCTTGACAAAGCCAACCAGATATCAGATTGAAACAGAGATCAAATTGCCAACATTCACTGGCTCATGAAGAAAGCAAGGGAATTCCAGAAAGAAATCTACTTCTGCTTCATTAACTATGTGAAAGCCTTTGACTGTGTGGATCACAACAAATTGTGGAAAATTCTTAAAGAGGTGGCAGGACCAGACCACTTTACCTGCTTCCTGAGAAACCTGTATGCAGGTCAAGAAGCATCAGTTAGAACCAGACGTGAAACAATAGTCTGTTTCAAAATTGGGAAAGCAATATGACAGGGCTGTGTATTGTCACTCTGCTTATTTAACTTATATGCAGAGTACATTATGAGAAATGCCACGCTGGAGAAATCACAAGCTGAAATCAAGATTGCTGAGAGAAATATTAACAACTTCAGATATGCAGATCATACCACTCTAATGGCAAAAAGCAAAGAGAAACTAAAGTGCCTCTTGATGAGGGTGATAGAGGAGAGTGAAAAAGCTGGCTTGAAACTCAATATTAAAACAAAGTAAGATCTTGGCATCTAGTCCCATAACTTCATGACAAATAGAAGGGGGAAAAGTAGAAGCAGTGACATATTTTATTTTCTTGGGCTCAAAATCACTGCTGGTGTTGGCTGCAGCCATGAAATTAAAAGACACTTGCTCCTTGGAAGGAAAACCATGACAAACCTAGAGAGCATATTAAAAAGTGAAGATATCACTTTGCCAGCAAAGGTCTATATAGCCAAAGCTATGGTTTTTCCAGTTCATGTATGGATGTAAGAGTTGGACCATAAAGAAGGCTGAGTACTAAAGAATTGATACTTTCAAATTGTGGTGCTGGGGAAGACTCTTGAATGTCCCTTGGATAGCAAGGAGATCAAACCCATTAATCCTAAAAGAAATCAACCTTGAATATTAATTGGAAGGACTGATGCTGAAGTTCCAATACTTTGTCCACCCGATGGGAAGAGCTGACTCACTGGAAAAGACCCTGATACCGAGAAAGATTGAGGGCAGGAGGAGAAGGGGGTGACAGAGGATGAGATGGTTGGATGGCATCACTGACTCAATGGACATGAGTTTGAGCAAACTCTGGGAGATAGTGAAGGTCAGGGAAGCCTAGCTTGCTGCCATTCATGGGGTCACAAAGAGTTGTACATGACTGAGCGACTGAACAACAACAAAGATTGTGGCATCCAGTCCACAGAGAGATGGGGAAAAATTGGAAAACATGACAGATTTTCTTTCTTGGGCTCCCAAATCACTGTAGACAGTGACTGCAGCCTCAAAATTAGAAGATGTTTGCTCCTTGGAAGGAAAGCTATGACAAACCTAGACATATTAAAAAGCAGAGACATCACTTTGCCAACAAAGATCCAAAGCTAGTCAAAGCTATGGTTTTTCTAGTAGTCATGTATGAATGTGAGTTGGACCATAAAGAAAACTGAGCACCGAAGAACTGATGCTTTGAATTGTGGTGCTGGCGAAGACTCTTGAGAATCCCTTAGACTGACTGCAAGGAGATCAAACTAGTCAGTCCTAAAGGAAATCAACCCTGAATATTGATTGGAAGGATTGAGGCTAAAACTCCAATACTTTGGCCACCTGATGGGAAGAACTGACTCATTGGAAAAGACTTTGATGCTGGGAAAGATTGAAAGCAAAAGGAGAAGGGAATGACAGAGGATGAGATGGTTAGATAGCATTACCAACTCAATGGACATGATTTGAGCAAACTCTGAGAGATAGTGGAGGACCGAGGAGCTTGGTGTGCTGCAGTCCATGGGTCGTAAAGAGTTGGACACAAGTTAGTGACTGAACAACAACAACAAACTTGACAAAGCAATGGAATATGTTAATCTTTGTTAAACTCAGTGTGAACTCCCAGAAATTGTAATGACTTGATAGGATCTGACTTTGTTTTTCAACTTTCCGTTTAAACTATCTGAGAAACATTTATCTGCAGACAAACCATATCTGACTTTTTAATCTTGTAAATAAGCACATGACATGACTGTACATCTGCTGAGCCCTTCAAAGTCACCCAGTGGCCATCTGGGCTCCATGCAGGCTCTTTTCCTCCTCAGCACCACTTGTGAGCCAGCAGCATAGTCAGGTTTGTTTAGGAGATAAGAATCCAAGGCTCAGAGAAGTTCAGTGGCTTGGCTGATGGTCCCCAGCCTATGAGTGGCAAACCCTGAACTAGAACCCAGCTCTTTTGACTCCCAAACACCCTGAATTCCACTCCTTCCATGGTACACAGGTCATGTTCTCTCCCAGGGCAGGGGCAATTTGCTGGGGTGTGCGCTCAACAAAAATTCAGCAAGGAAGTTCCTTGGAAATAGGTGCCTTTGTTTTTGTGGCCTCTGAACAAACCTCCCCAACCATAAAGGAGAGGTTTCCCAGGCCTGGCGAAGCTGCTTTTAACATGCACTGTGCATACTTTTATAGTGCAGAGGAACAATAAAATGGATGAAATTACCACCGTGGCTAGTGAGAGAAGAGAACAGAATTCCTTGCTGGTGAAACCTGTAGTTCTCTTCTGCTCCCTCTGCACTCCTCTCACCCCCTCTCTGCATCATGTGTCTTGACTTGACCATTTCTGGACTTCGCCTGGACCCCAGGACTCCCATGTGTCCACTGAGTTGGCTTGTCTCCTTGTTGTTCTCAGGCCCGGTGGCTGCCTTCAGAGGGGCTGCTTCTCCAAAGCTCAGATTCTTGCATTCACCAGATTCCTCAGCTTGGCTTAGCATGTTCTCCAGCTCCTTTCTTTTTCTTATGTTTTGTTTATGCACTGTATCACATGAATTATCAATGGAGAAAAAGTAGAAATCAAAGGTAAAGCTTAATCATGACCTACTTATCGTGTTCTAAACAGATTTGTAAATAAGGCTGATCCTCTGTCAAAGGAGGTCAACTCATTTCCGTGCATGCCTGCATGTATTCATACATGCTCCTATCCATGTGTGTACACTTCAAATCATGCATTCAACAAGCCATGCACACCTCTGTCCATCATCCACCCTTTCATGGGATTTGAGCACTCTTCTGATGCCAGGCACTGTTAAGAGATGAAGTATAACAGTGATGAAGACAGCACTGATTCTCACCTCTAGGAGGAGAGACCCCTCAAAAGTCACACTACAGAAAAAGAAATGCTATGATCAGAGAAAAGTAGAGTGTACATTCTGTGGGTGATAGCTTTGGAAGAGGTATGGCTGCATCTCTAAATATGTATGTTTTCCTGTTCTATATGAACTATAGTTCTACCCACTGTGAGCAATTCTTTAGCTCAGGATTTCTGACTGAATATTGGTTAGTTCCTAGTAGAAGTTCATCTTGTGACTTCCAAAGGGATCTGTTTCTACTTTGGTAGTTTGCACTGGTCCACTAAGGAGGTGGAATTGGTTTATTCACTGGACATGGTCAGGAGACCATGTTCTAGTCCCTATCTCTGTGTGATCATGAGCAATCTCCTTATCTTACCCTGCCTCCTTGCCTTTGTTTTTGAAGTGGAGATTGTATTTATTTTTGTAGTTCACAAGAATATTGTATGGATGTGCAAATGCTTGGGAATTTTTTTTTTTTTTTTTACAAATGCAAGGTAGTGAAAGATATGAAGTTGGGTGAGTATTTGGCAGATGGTCCAAGCTTAGAGATGTCTTCAGGGCCATAGGACCAGCAGACTTAGTTAGGGTGACGTGCTCCTGATTTGCCTAGGACAGTCCTGATTCATGCCTGAAATCCTGGTATAAGCATTAAGAGTCTCCAATTTTATGCTCAAAACTATTTGGATTGGAAGGTAGATCATACGGCCCCTTTATTTATATAAGATGTGAGCCAACCAGCGCATTAACCTCTGCCTAAGTGTCAGTGAGTTCTGCCATTATGTCTTAGGTTCTTCTAATGGAGATGGTCAGAGTCTTCCCAGGACCAGCCGTGATCAATGCTTGAATCTGCATAGCTCAAGTCAGAGGTGAGCCGCTCTGTCAAGGATGGTGACCTTTTCTCACTGTAAGGAGGCCTCTGCAGTTGCCATGAAGGATCTCCAAGTGGATTAGCTAATGAACTGGTTCCCAGAAAGTTGTGAGGAAAAGCAGATTTCCACTGGGGCCATACCCCACTTCTCCCCACTGTAGCCTGGCCTTGCATGTACTGAAGCATGTCCATAAGGCCAAGAGTGCAGTAACATGATGGGGATGCTCCATGGTGGCCAAAGGACTGGTGGCCATGGGCAGGCTTCGTGAGACACAGAAGGTGTCTTCTTTTCCTCAGACTGGCCAAGCAGATATGAGCAGAAATTCCTGAGTTCTTTCCAATGTCAAGGCCCCTGACATCTATCACCTGTGGATAGAATAATTCATGTGTCTTGAGGGACTTGCTGCTCCCTGGGACACATCCTTAGATCCTAATTAGAGGAAGGAGTGTGAGCTGGTCTTGGCCCTTTATCTGTGGATATTTGTAGAGTTGGGATCCTATTTGAAGACAAGGCCTGGTGTTTTAAAAGCTGAGATTTAGTCGCTACAACTTGGTGTTTTCTGGTGGTGAATGGGGCCTGGGTCTTGAATCACAATGTTTGGGTGGTAGTACTGGTTGTATCACTGACCCAGTGAGGTCTTGGACAGGTTGTGCTTCTTTCCAAAACCTGTTTTTCCATCAGTAAATTGGTGTTAATCCTTAGCCCAGTGATCTCATACCACTTCCATCTATACCTCGTATAGGAAGTAGATAAGCTTTGAAAAGTCATAACATTATTTACTTACTAAGTATACACTGAACACCTGTCATGTGACAGGAACATAACCGTGACCAAGACAATGGTAGCCTTGGCCTCCATGAAGCTGCTGTTTCATAGAATGAGGCTGATGGCAAAGCAATAAATAGGCAAATAAAGTAGCAGGATGTGCTCTTAAGTGTAAAAAAAACACGCAGGTTTAGAGAGAGAGAAGAATATTCCTGAGTAGGAGAAGCAGGTATTTCTTAAATAAGGGAATCTGAGAAGACTCAGCTTTATGATGACATTTTCACTGAGACCTGAGCATAGGAAATAGTTATCCAGTTGCAGAATCAGGTTCCAGGCAGAGAGACAGATGGTGAGTCCCCTTGCCACACCTGGCATGTGGTTTACATGTTGTCTTTGTTTGCAAGGATCACAGGAAGTGGTCTGAGCCCATTGGGTCAAGGATTAACCTTTTCTTCAAGAGAGATTTTTAGGTGGAAGCATCAAGGTACAGAGCAAGGTGTCTAACTGACCATTATCTGTGTAAAGGGATGTGTATATATTCATATCACACATATGTGCAGACATCTATAGGAGATACCAGAAGCTGGTGGTTGTACCTGAGAAGTGAGGCTGGGGGACTGGGGTAAACAAGAGACTCACTTTTAACCACATATCTATTTGTACTGTTCAATTTTTTTTTTCTTTTTTACCATGTGCATGTATTACTTTTCAATGAAAAACTCAGTTATTTAAAAATATGAGTAGTTATTTAAAGTAAATGTCTGTAGGCCATTGGGTAACCAAAGTAAGGCTGATGTATAAGGAGGGATATGTAGAATCTTCCAGGTGCCAGGAAAACAGGCCAGGTCTGGAACTGAGGATGGGCCTGGGGCCAGCACCAGTCTCGAGAGCCCAGGAAAGGGGAGTGTGATGATCCAGTCACACAGGCCCAGACATATTTCCATGGCCTTTCTTCTCACTGCATGTGATGGGATGCCCCTTCGCCTCTTGGACATTCCTTCCTAAACTGACTGATCGTGTTTCTTTGGGCTTGAAAATTATGGCCCTAAGCCTTGCTCATGTGCTGACTTTTATTATAATTGTTTGTGCGCAGGTTCAGTTCTCTTCAATTCAGTCGGTCCATCGTGTCCGACTATTTGCGACCCCATGAATCACAGCACAGCAGGCCTCCCTGTCCATCACCAACTCCCAGAGTTTACCCAAACTTGTGTCAGTGATGCCATCCAGCCATCTCATCCTCTGTCATCCCCTTCTCTCACATTCCATCTTTTCCAGCATCAGGGTCTTTTCCAATGAGTCAACTCTTCGCATGAGGTGGCCAAAGTATTGGAGTTTCAGCTTCAGCATCAGTCCTTCCAGTGAACACTCAGGACCGATCTCCTTTAGGATGGACTGGTTGGATCTCCTTGCAGTCCAAGGGACTCTCAAGCATCTTCTCCAACACCACAGTTCAAAAGCATCCATTCTTTGGTGCTCAGCTTTCTTCACCGTCCAACTCTCACATCCATACATGACTACTGGAAAAACCATAGCCTTGACTAGATAGACCTTTGTTGGCAAAGTAACGTCTCTGCTTTTTAATATGCTATCTAAGTTGGTCATAACTTTCCTTCCAAGGAGTAAGAGTCTTTTAATTTCATGGTTGCAATCACCATCTGCAGTGATTTTGGAGCCCCCCAAAATAAAGTCTCTCACTGTTTCCACTGTTTCCCCATCTATTTGCCATAAAGTGATGGGACCGAATGCCATGATCTTAGTTTTCCGAATGTTGAGCTTTAAGCCAATTTTTCACTCCCCTCTTTCACTTTTATCAAGAGGCTTTTTAGTTCCTCTTCACTTTGTGCCATACGGCTGGTGTTATCTGCATATCTGAGGTTACTGATACTTCTCCCGGCAATCTTGATTCCAGCTCGTGCTTCCTCCAGCCCAGCGTTTCTCATGATGTACTCTGCATATAAGTTAAATAAGCAGGGTGACAATATTCAGCCTTGACGTACTCCTTTTCTATTTGAAACCAGTCTGTTGTTCCATGTCTAGTTCTAACTGTTGCTTCCTGACCTGCATACAGGTTTCTTAAGAGACAGGTCAGTTCTCCTACAGGGTCATACATCCCTAGAGTTCCTAGCACAGTGTCTCATGCTGCATTGATATGTTAGTAAGTGTGGAGTATATATTAGAGATGATTCACTTGCCCCAGTAGCTTGTCATCCTCCTTCCATGCTGTGGCACAGGTAGTGAGCACATTGGTCACAGTAACTTTTGTCATATATATTAGGATGAAAACTTCCAATGATTTTATAGAAAGAGAGTTGAATGATTGTAGAATGAAGTCTTTAATAACTGTCTGCTTTACTTCTGTTTTGTTGTTGAAATTCTTAAGGCATGTTTATGTTTACTTTCTTGCCTATGAGGTAATAACGCTTCAACTACCTGGAATCCTCTTCTTTCCAGAGCAGAGCTGGCAGCCACTGAATGCAGGAGAATTCAATTAGCAGCCAACATGGCTCGAGATTTAGTAATAACGCTTTCACTCTATCTCATAAAGGAATTGATTTCTCAGCTTATTTTCACTTTATACATAAGTTTTCTAATTTTTATATCTATGAAAAATTAGAAGGATAAAGAATAATAGTAGTGACAGATACTTTGACGTTAGCAAGAAATGACAAAGTAATAGCACAGAAAAGAAACATAAAAAAGCAGCTTTCTGATTTCAAGAAACATAGTGTTGGTAGATATAATTTATATAGGGACAAGAGAATTTCATTTGTCTTAAAGTATTATAGTAATGGATATAAGTCAGTAGTTATGAATCCTCAAGGGAGTTATATTCTAATTCTTCTGTTTAAAGAAGATAGAATCAGTAAATTTTAGAAAGATTTTTTTTCTAATCAGAAATAGTTAAAATTTTAAAGTGCTGTGGTGCAAAGAATATTTCTTCAGCATAATATAGAATATCTGTCTAAACCAACAGTCAACACCATAGAAAATAGAGAAATTCCCATTAAAACCAACAATATGATAAGAATGTTCCCTTCTTGCCTCTACTATTTAGTACCATTCCAGGCAACAAGGCATGAAACCAAGAAACAAAAGGTACAGACATTGAAAAATAAAAATAAAAATTATCTATTACTTTTAGATTGTATAATTATTTTATAAGAAAACTGGTGCAATGAGATTTCCTGGGGGGAGGGAGGAGGGAGGGGGGTTCTGGAGGGGGAGCACATGTAAACCCATGGTGATATCATGTCATTGTTTGGCAAAACTAATAAAAAAAATGTTTTTTTTAAAAAAAAAGAAAACTTAAAAGCATGAATAGAAAATATTATTAACATTAGTAAGAGTATTCAATAAGGTGGCCAGGCTAGATAAAGACTTTATATGCTAAAGCTTTCCTCTGTGTTAACACTAGCCAGTTGGAAAAGTACTTGATACAAAAAGCTCACTTTAGCTGTGTAAATATATAAAATACTGGGAATAAACTGAATAAGATATATGTTGAGCACTTATTAACTATGTATTAAAAGCTACTAAACATTAAAGATGATTTGAATCAATGGAAAAGTATACTATGTTCATGAACTGGAAGATTGTGTATTTTGAAGGTATGTGAGAAATTATTGTATGAAGATTGAGAAAGTGCTATTGTTAAATTACTAGATCCAAGTGGCAGCTTTACTACTTGCTAATGCATAATACTGGTCAAGTAGCTAAATATCTCTGGGCCTCAGTTTTCTCATCTATAATAATAATTACCTCATAAGATTGGTATGAGTTGATATGTAGAAAGTGCTTTAAGCAGAACCTGCCACATAGGAATGGCTCAATAAATATTAGCTATTATTTTAATACTAACTTCTCTAAATTAAGTTATCAGTTTCTGTATCTTGGAATATTAAACAATATTCTAAAAGACTTTTTCAGAGAAACTTTACAAAATTTTATCTGGTAATTAAGAATTTGGCAAGAATGGTCAAGGGCATTTTGAAAAATAAAAGTTATAGGAGGATTTGTGTGTTCAGATATTTATATGTATTCCAAAAGCTTAATAATCATAAAATGATGGTTCTGACACAAGAATAAAAAGACAAATCATCAGAATAAAGCAAAGCTTAAGAACAGACTCAAGTGGTTATAGGAATGCAGTTTCTCATTTAGCATTTCACAACTATTGGTAAGGAAGGGTTATTCAATAAATACGCTGGCACAATTCATCTACTTCGAAAAAAAGTTAGCTTCCTACTTTGTCAGTGGTTATCAAAGTATGGCCACAAGCTTCAGAATTCCTTGGAGCACTTCTTAAAATGACCACCCCTGGGTGGGGGTGAGGGTACCTAATCACCTTAAGGTATGGGAATCGCTGTCATGGACCATACATCAAAATACATTCCAGATGAGTTAAAAGGATAAGTGTTGATATTGCCATCTTAAAGCCAGAAGGCAATATGAAGGAATATTTACTTCCATATTTGCAATGTAAGATTTTTTACAGTTCAATAAGAAAACTGTGAATGCACAAGAGTAAAAAGGGCAAAGGACATAAATAACCAAACCACCAAAGAAAGGAAAAGACCAAGAGCATATGGAAAAATGCCAGACTTCACTAACACTAAAAAAATGTGCATTAAAGCAGTATATCATTTTTCATATTTCAAGAGGGAAAGCACTTAAAAAATGACAAAGTCCAGTGATGCTGAGGATACAGTAAAATGAGCACTTTGATACACAGTTGTGGGACTAATATGCTGAACCAGCTTTCTGAAATGCTTTGTATCAAAAGCCAGAAAATATCCACACCTAGGGTCCAAGCTATTCATCGTCTATGAATTTATCCTGTGAAAGAATCACAGACTCATATACAGACTTATATATTCAGATATTTGTTGTAGCATTATTTTAATGGAAAAAATTAGAAACAGCCAAAGTGTCCAACAATAATGTAACAGTTAACTAAATCATGGCCCATCTATATGATGAATGCTCTGTGGTCATTAGAATATATTTTTGAAGATTCCTGTCATTAAATGACATGAGAAACTGGTTACAATGTATTAAATCAAAACACCATGATGCACACTATATATATAGCATGGTTCCTTTTTTTCTTAATTAAAAATAATCAGAAGCATAGAAAAAAATGGAAGGAAGGAAAGAAAATATCCTAAAATGTTAATGGTGCTTATGTCTGGGTGGCTGGATTTGAGCAATTTTGTATGTTCTTTATATTCTTCAGATTTCCCAATTTTGTACAACATATGCATATTGTATTTAGAATGAGAAAAATGTTAGTTGAAAGATAATGAAACAGGTGAGACTGGTCAAGAGATTTTGAAAATGAGTTGTATTTAAAGATGGTCATAATAAAAAGATCGTGGTCCTGGATTTAATAGAAAGGTCAGTGAAGCAGACTAGATCCATCAGAATCTGATTGTGTTGGGGAGCAGTGGGGCATGAGGATGTGCTCCGGCCGCTAGCTGGGCGCAGTCGCTCTGGCCCGCAGAGCAATCAACGGGAGTTCCGAAATCCACCTGAAAACGGATGAAAGGGTTGGGACAAGAGGTGCAAAGAACGGCAGGAAGACAAAGGTTCTGATCAAGCTGCAAAACTTTATTGAGCGCAAGGCGATTATATATGGGGAGGAGGGGAGGGAGTGGGAAAAGGAAGGGGGGAGCTCTGACGGGCATGTAGGGAATACGTGTCTTGTGGGTGATTGGCCTGTCGGATATATGTTCGCCGCATGATCCTTTTGGTGATTTGCCAGCCCAATGTATAGCTGGCACGTAATCAGCGCCTTATATGGCAGCAGGCTTGCAGTGTTCCGACCGTAATGGCTCTGGCTGATCGCATCAGCCGGCCGGGCCCCAACAAGGATGGACAGACAGACGGGGGTTAAGGTCAGAGTGTATGGGGCCTGCAGGGTACCAGGGTTTCTCAAAGAGTCCCAGCCCCCTTCTGAATAACCCTGCACTGCAGACTCCCCTAACCAGGCACAAACACAGCCTAAGTCCCCGAGGTACCTGTTACAGGGTATTAGCTTCATCCAAATATGACACTTGGGCAAAGGCGCATGGTGCATGGTCTACCCTCCTAAGTTTTGCTACTTTGAAGGGGAAACACTCTAGTATAAAAAACTTGCTCTTGGGAAGTCCTGAGTTTGCCGATGCAGTTCCCTGGCTGAGCTTTCTCTCCTCTTACTCCCACCTCAGCCCCCAGTCTAACCCCAGGATCCTGGAGCTTGCTGGCCCAGTGGGTGGGGATCTCTGAAGTGGAGGCTTCCCCATCGACGTGATTCTCACGGCCTGGGAGAGGCGGTCTCTGTCGACCACTCCAAAATGGGCAATAGTGTGTTTCAGTGAATAGTGGCATGGCTGGGGAGAGCTGGTCTCAGATGGGTTTCCAGAAGCAGCAGAGGCCACCTGGGTGCTGGAGCCCTGTAGACTGGATGTGGGCTCTTGCGGCTGTTGGAACCGGGAGCCATATGACCCTGGGCTTGTCTCTGCACTTCAGCAGTCAGGCTCGGGATCCCCTTCTGTAAACAAATTCTCATTGGTAATTAGTACCTTGAGAGGCCATGTGAGGCTTAAATAAGCGAATGTATGGGAAGCATTTATCCCAGCCGGATGCAGGGGAGGTGCTCTATAAATCACAGTTACAATTATTGTGGACTTCCTATTCTTTCCCAGCTTCGTGGCGTGTGATGTGTGGTGGCAGGTGCTGATAAAATGTGCCTGGCGCCCATGCAGCGAGACTTCAGAACTGTAGGTTGTCATGATTGTTACTGTTGCTACTGCTGTTGTTGCCATGGGCTCTATCCCTGGGCACCCTGTGAGGAGATGGCAAGGCTCTGTAGCCCCACCTTCAATGGCCTGCAGCTCTTGGATCTTTGTGAGAGAAGTCTTCCTGTGCTGGTTCTCTTGTCTGCATGAGTGGCTCAGAGAATGGAGAGCAAGTAGGCGGGAGCCTGGGACGGGTGTGGTTATTCCCTGAAATGAGCACAAAGCCTGGCTTTGCCCTTCTGCCTTCTGCCTTCTGCCTTCCAGTGTTTGCAAATTCTGCTCACAGTAACCTCCTTAGCTGGGCCCTCAGGAGCTGCTGGGCAAGGTTGATGAGTCATCTGGGTGGTCTGGGAGCCAGGCAATGTAGCCACTGTGCGCAATCAAGTGGAGCAGAAATGTTGACATTTCTGTCTACAATGTTGGAAGGCCGGCGGAGCAAACCGGGGCCACACCAAGCAGGCCATGATTGGGAGACCAAAAGATTTTAGATTGTATGCAGGCTTTTAGACAGAGTAATTATTTTTGTTTGTTTTAGTGGATATTAGGAAAAATAAAATGCAGTGAAAGAGCAAAGCTAAATTTAAATAAGGGAGAGCCATGCATCCATGCTATGTCACTTCAGGTGTGTCTGACTCTTTTGTGACCCTATGGACTGTAGTCTGCCAGGCTTCTGTGTCTATGGAATTCTCCAGGCAAGAATACTGGAGTGGGTTGCCATGCCCTCCTCCAAGGAAGGGAGAGCCATCTTAATGTTAATGAGACTTCCCAGGTGGCACTAGTGGTAAAGAACCTCCCTGCCAATGCAAGAGACAAAAGATGTGGGTTCAACCCCTGGGAGCCTGGCATGGGATTCTCCGGGCAAGAATACTGGATTGGGTAGCCATTCCCTTTTCCAGGGTATCTTCCTGATCCAGGGATCAAACCCGGGTCTCCTGCATTGCAGACAGATTCTTTACCATCTGAGCCATCAGGCAAGTCCCTAGTGACAAAGCAGGGGATCCTTTAAATTTTTCCAAACGAGAGGAGGCTTTATCAGAAGTTTCCAGCTTGGTGCTTATTCGAAGCTTGTTGAGAGTTGTTTGACTATAGATACATGGAAAAGATAGGATAAGGTTTTGGCTGTTATGGCTGACTTCCCTTTTTCTTGGCTGGATCAGATGATAGAGGAGATTTCTGCCCTTTTTATGTCAGTGGCCAACAAGTCAGATATGTGGAAGAGAATTGTCCTCCCGTATCAGCTGAAGCGTTGCTGATGCAATTAAGTGACACAGCTTCTCTTTATGTGAACTGAGTTGCGGAATCTAAGTGTGCCTGGCCCGGGGCTGTGATACAACCCTGACCCCCGTCCCCATGGGACTCTATGTCTACTGGGATAGATGGGCCATGTGCTCAAAAATCCTGTCTTTTTTTTTTTTTTTAATGCTTATTTATTTGGCTGCACCAGGTCCTAGTTACAGCATGTGAGATCTTCAGTCTTCCTTGAGGCATGTGGAATCTTTAGCTGCTATATGCAAACTCTTCATTGTGGCATATGAGGTCTAGTTCCCTGACCAGGGATCTAACCCTGGCCCTCTGCATTGGAAATGAGGAGTCTTAGTTACTGAATTGCCAAGGAAATCTCCTCACTGTCTTTTATTCACGACAAGGGCTATTATGGCCATGGGGCACCAGAGAAAGGAAGGGCTGCCTCAATTTGGACGAGAAAGGGGCTTGGGTAAGTGGAAGAGAGACTAGAAGTGATGACTGACTGGTTTTTGAAGGTGTTTTCCAGGTAGGGAAGAGCCTTTCAGGAGGAGGAAAGGCAGGGCAAGGGCTCAGAGGCTGCCAGCACAAAAAACCCCAAGTTGTGTGTCATGAAGGTTGAGGGCTTCTGAGAACTAGAGAAGGGGCCTGTGGTGGAGGCATCAGAACCTGACAGGGCTGTTGGGTCTGGATTGAGGTGTCCACAATCTCCCACTGAGAGGTGAACTCATTTCTAGAGCAGTTCCTAGGGCTTTGAGTGGTCAGCATTCTCTTCTCCCACGTTAGATCACTGCTCTCCCCCAGATTCTGGGCTGTGATGAGGCTCTCGAGGGAGAAGGGGCCACTAACAGCATCACCTGCCCCTGCAGTCTCAGTTGGCAAATTCTGCTCTGGGGCTTAGGGTTTGGTTCTTTTTCAGTGTGCATCTAATCCAAGATGTCTTGTGCACACTTAATGGGATTTGATGGTTTAGGGCATTTTAAGAACTTTTGGGGTAGCCACAGATAAAATGAGGAGGAAAAGTCTTTGAGGCAGGAATGTGGGAGACAAACCAGATTCCCTGTTCTGCCCATGCTGACTGTGACAACTGCCTGGTAGGGGACCCTCAGAGTCTCACAGGGTCAGCCTTCATACCCTGGTGAGGGACAAGGGTCAGCAAACTCTGGGTATGTGTCCAGGATGGTAAATCACTCTCTTGGCCACAGAGAGGATGGATCTCCTCAGGCCCTAAGAGTGACTTCCTTGATATGAGCTGAACTGTCACCACCCACTTGTGAATTTCTGTCTTGCCCATCTCCTGTGGGTTTGGACTGAACCTCGAGCTCTTCAAAGATCAATGGCAGACCCTAACACTAAGACTGAAACTTAATGCCTAAAATCTCAAAAAGTTGGCGTGGGTTGTGGACAAGACTATTTGGGATGTAAGACTATGACTTCAAGAGCCAGGGTCTGCCCACCCTCGTCAATCCGTTTCCATTTCTCTGATGAACGTTTGGACAAGGTGGGTGGCAGTGAGTTTATATAGCATGTCAAATTCCTGAGGCGGTTGCTCCAGTATAAACAAAGCTTTTAAAGACCCAGCTGTTTCTCTGCAAAGTGGGATTTCTTCCATGTCTTCCCATAAACATTCATGGGTGCGTGAGCCTTGCTTAAATGTCAGAGTTGGGTTGTTCACAACATTATTGGTCACTGGCTTCCAGATTTTGATGTGTGTTTTGCTGAACAGTGGCTTTTTAATGTTAGAACACTGGGTCCTCAAGCCAAAGCCTTGGCTTATCAAGGGAAAAAAAAAGGAATCAATTTTTAATCAGTTGGGAAAATGTCTAGACAATTCTAGCATGCGTGTGAATATATGTGTGTGTGCATGCCCATGAACACATGTTTATATATGCAGGTTTCTGCAGAGCAGACTTCCTAATTCATGCTTCTTTTGGACCAAACCACTCTGGAGACTCTCATCAGAATGAATTAGAGGATAGTGTCCAGATCTGTGCATTAAAGCCATCCTAACAAGCCCTAAAGGACAAAATTGACCATGTGAACCTGAGAGAATTGATGTTATGGGCCCATCGGAGTGTGTGGAGTGGGCACTACTTGGGGGTAAGGGTGAGGGAGCTGGGCAGTTCTGAGTTCTGCTGGGACTGTTAGCAAGGTTGGGTGAGTCCCTTCACCTGCACTGTTCTCTTTCCAGACTGGCCAGGCTAGACCTGCCCTACTTGATCAATGTCTGATTATCCATGATGCAGCCGGCCACCCTTCTTGGTTTGGTCTGTGGTCCTCTTAGAACAGAGTTCCAGAAGTAGCCCACACTCATGGCCTGGCTTGACATGGGAAGTGGGAGAAGAACAGAGAGAAAGGAGAACCCAGGACCATGGCAGAGGAGGGCAGATGCTGTAGTGAGAGAGACAAAAGCAAGTACCGGTGCTGGGACTATTGCTCCCAGGTCTATTACATCCTCTGTTCCAGTTGTCATCAGATGGTGGTTGACTGCTTAGATTACCTTGTGTTCAACCAGTGGCAGGCAGTAGTGGGAGAATGAAGGGTGAGAAGCAGGAAGAAGCCAGGTGTGTCTGCCCCTCTCTATTTGGGCCAGTACCTAGGTCAGTGGTTGCATCTCCCCCATGGTTCCATTTTCCATGGGCAGTCTCTCTCTCTGTGGTCTCAGTTGCTGACCAGTGTCTTGGCTTGGCTCCAGAGCTCTGGCAGTGCCACCTCTACGCTTTGACCTTCCAGCCTAGGGATGGTAGCAGATTCCTACTACTGATGATCTCTAGGTTGCTTCATATTTCCCTCTTTGTGCTCTTTTGATACTTTTGTAACTTGTACAGAGCTACTGAACCCCTTCTTTTAAAGTACTTCATGTGGGTTTTTTTGGAGGGTGCGACTGGGCCCTGGTTGATCAAGGACCACTCTCTCCCTCCTCATTACTCTTCGTTCCTTTATCCTTCCATCTCCATTGTGCTGAGGGGTGTGAAGACCCTTCAGAACATCTGGAGAAGTGAGCTGGTGTGGTGGAGACAGTTCTATTACTACCATATTGTGTATATATAGTATATTTTGGTATTTGTGTTGGGGAAGAGGAACATCATGAAATGCCCTCTTATTATCACTTCTGTCATGGTGGAAGCTGAAAAGTTTTTCCTTTATCCATGTTCCTCCTTTAACATTTAGTGAGCACCTCTTTGCAGCAAGATGCCTCTACATCAGTGGTGGGAGTGGGGTCTGGGCCTGAGATGAGATGAGCCCTGCCTGCCCTGAGCCCACTGCACTTTGAGAATGCTGGGGCATCATGCACGGAAGTGACAGTGGCATGAGGTACCACCCAACGAGGGAAGCACAGAGAATTGTGGAGGACAAGAGGGCTCCTTTGACACAGGAAATCAGGAAGGGCTTTCTAGAGAGGGAAGCATTTGTCTGGTTTGGCAGGATGAGTAGTTTTTGGGGAGATGATTATAGGGGTGTTCCTCACGAAATACATTCAGGGGTTAGAGATGGAGTCTAAGGTTTCCAGTTCCTCTGAATAACTGCAAATCTCCCAATTTTCCATCTGTGCCTTACTGAAGACTCCCAGACCCTTTTCCTGGAGGTATTACAACCACAGAAGTCAACCAATACCTCGATAATAGGGATAATCAACCCAGGGATAATCCTTAAGAGGTTTTAGGCGTGTGCAGAATTCCTGACGGTTCCTGTTTGGAGCTGGCCTGTCCATCTAGTCAAAGCTATGGTTTTTCCAGTAGTCATGTATGGATGTGAGAGTTGGACTGTAAAGAAAGCTGAGCGCTGAAGAATTGTTGCTTTTGTACTGTGGTGTTAGAGAAGACTCTTGAGAGTCCCTTTGACTGCAAGGAGATCTAATCAGTCAATCCTAAAGGAAATCAGTCTTGAATATTCATTGGAAGGACTGATGCTGAAGTTGAAACTCCAATACTTGGGCTGCCTGATGCGAAGAACTGACTCATTTGAAAATACGCTAATGCTGGGAAAGATTGAAGGCGGGAGGAGAAGGGGATGACAGAAGATGAGATGGTTGGATGGCATCACTGACTCACTGGACATGAGTTGAGTATGCTCTGGTAGTTGGTGATGGACAGGGAAGCCAGTCCATGGGGTCACAAAGAGTCAGACATGATTGAGTGACTGAACTGACTGTCCTTTGGTGGAGAACCCTACCTGGGATTATTTTGCTTTCCATATATATGCTTGAGGAGAGAGGCAAAGATAAGTTTTTGGTTGGTAGGAGAGCAGAAGAGGAGGAAGACCAGGCTTGGGCCCCGGGAACATCCTGGTTAGAGCATCCTACTGGTCTGGACTAGCTTAAGGCAGCCTGAGGGTGCTAGGACCAAAGGGAGGTGACACTGCTCAGAGTCACATCAGTCAATGCTTGACAGCCTGTTCTCTCTGGGAGAATTGCATGTAGAGACCTGTCCCAGCAGATAAATACTCCTTCACTGTCTCCAAGACTATGGCAAAGACAAGGCTGGTTGATGTAGACAGACAAAAAGGGAACCTCTCTGCCTCTTCTGCTCCCAACCGCCTTCCCTCTGTCCTCCTTTGGAGGGATGTCAGAGGCATCATTACCAAGATAGAGGCTGGGAGTTGAAATATATCATGGATTTAATAATGGAGATTTGTGGGATTTCATCTTGCATGTTTTAGCCTCCCGAGGCCACCTCGTATCCAGATGAGCATATGTGTGAAGACAAGGATATATGTCCATGGCTCTGGGGCCAGGAGGCTGCAGCTGGTGCTAGGTTAATTTCCAAAATTAGGCTATGGTCTCTTTCCCTAAAATCCTCAACAATTAGGAACAACTATTAAGCTGTGACTTTTTAAGGGTAGGAAATTTTTGTCATATTTCTAATTCTGCCTTGGGCTGCTGTGGGCCATTTCATAGAAATTCAGGGCTGGAATAAACTGAAGGTGGATCTTGTGCCAGAAGCCCTAGCATTGTAGCCTCTTCTAAGCAGCCCAGCTTAAAGGAAAAAACCGTCCTGGACTTTAGATATATAGCCAAACACCTGGGTTGGAATCTGAGTGCAGAAAACAGGCATGGAATGCCAAAAATGCAACACCTGTGGACAAGCTATTGCCTTGGAGGCCAGTCTGGACTCTGAAGACAGGACTCCACCATGAGCCACTTCACTAACTGCCTCTCAGGTGGACCTGGGTACAGAGGGGCTGGGGATGATTGCCAGCCTGGTGTTACAGAAAGATTCGGGGCTTTGAAATCACATAGATCTGGCTTTTATTCCTAAGAGACACTGAGCAGTGGGGGGTGGGAAGTGAGGAAGTAGGGAAAGGAGTCACTGGAGCGTGTGCTATCTAGTGGGTTAACTCTATGGGTGACTTGAGGGTGCAGCTCTGGGAGAATGAGCTCAGAGTCATTACAGCCAAGGGGTGAGGGAGCTGGGGTACTGATCCTCCAACTTCCATCCATCAGGGGTTCAGAACTGCTGTCAGTGGTGTGAGGTGTTAACTCCCTAGCACACTGGCCTGCTCTGTTGCATGGACTGAGCTAGCTCCACTGGTCAGAGAAAAACCTAGCACAAAGACTGGTAGGAGTTGCAGTTAGAAGCCCTGGGATTGACCTGAGAATGGTAGGTGATGAAGGGTTATGAGTAGGGTACCAACAGTGACTGCCAAATGTACGAAGATTCCAGAAATTTCTGATCTGATTAATTTATCCACATGAACCTGCTGGGATCCCAGTGGTTGATCGTCTCCACTGGGAGTATTTGTTCTTACACAGGACTTGAGAAAGAGTAGTGCTTATTCCAAGGAGTGAATGACTCAGACAGATGTGGCAGGTGGCTAAGAGTTTGGGGCAGGCAGACCACAGTTACCTTTATGCAGATGTGATCTACCTGCCTGTGTGGATCCTGTCTGAACTGGGTGCTCTTGTGTCCAGACCATGCAACTCACACACAGACTTCTGGCTTCCTCCAGCTCTGCTATAGTCCTGGGAGGCCTCCTGGGAAGGTTCCCCCTGTTGCTGTTTCTAATGAAAATAAACTCCTTCCCTGGTCTTGAGAACTGAGCACCCAGGCCCATGAGGGAAGCTTGGAGAGCACTGCCACAACCATGCTCATTATCATGGGGGGGATGAGACGAAGACTCCAGAGAAGTTTGGGCAAGGCCTTGACTTGAGCATCCAGGGCCCAGGGACTCAGGATGGAGCCAGCTGATGGAGTTTTAGAAATTAAGCACTTCTCTGCCTTTCGCGGCTGAGGGTGAAGGGGGAAAGGTGGGCTGCTGTTAGGCCAAGTCCTATTCTCAAGCCACATTGCTAGAAGCTGGGCCTGACCCGAAGGTGGCAGCACCATCAGACTGCATGGTTGCAGTCTGTCTGGAAAAGATAGGCCGGGATGGAGGACAGGGCCTGCGGGAGGGCCTGAGCCCTTCCCTTCTTGTACTGACCCAACTTGAGCATGAAGCCTCCAGTTAGAAGTATGTGCATTTTCATTTGGAGAAATGGACAGTGTTATGGCTGCATGACCAGAGCCTGCTGTGCTGACTGTGGGGTTCTCTGGGTAGGCTTGGGGGCCTGGTTTGTATAGGAGAGGGGAGAATAGAAAATGAGGGAGGGAAAGAGATAGAAAGTGGAATCTCTTCATTTAAAGCATTACTGGCTATGCATTGAGTCTCAGCTCTCTCTGTCATGCTGGGGTTTCCTCTAATAGACTGATGAATTTCCTGGGCAGCGTGCTCAGGTTATGCAATGACTTTCATGTCCGAGGAATAGAGATGGAGCCATCTCCATCTCTATGTGCCTGTGCTGTGGCTTGCAGCCTTTCATCGCCACACAGTTCCCATCTGTTTGGTGCCTGGAGAAGGCTCTGTGCAACTGGCACTTTAATGGCTCTCATTTTAGAGAAATTTCTGGCTGACTTAATGCTCTGGGAGACTAGATTCAAAACTCCAGGGTGACCCAGCAGATGCCTAATTTTCCAGAACTAATCTGTCCTGCTTGACTCATTCCCTCTCCTCTCCTCTCCCTGAATCAGCATAGCCGTCAAAGTCTTTCGGATGATGTGCAAAATGACAACTGTAATCACAAATGAATAGAATGGGGCCACTCTGGAGAGGGGTGTCTGTTTGGAAGATGATTCATTCAAAACATTCTTCTAGGAGGTTGTTTTGCACTCAATCCTTATATGAAAAACAGCCACAGGATTTAAAGAGTTTCTCAATCCAATCATTAGTGTCAATTTTAGATGGGCGTAATTTCCTGTAGGGTATTTTTGCTCTTTATCTAAAACACTGTGTGGTAGAAGAACTCCTTTGAAGTCAGATCCAGGGAAGGGGGAGGTCATGGAGACGAGGCCAGCCTTCTTCCTGCTGTAATTTAGATGCTTTCTGCCTAGAAACAAGGGCCTACATGCTGGGTTTCTTATGATCCCCTCTACCTGTGTGATCCTTGACATTTTGAGGGTTAAGATTAAACAGGTATGTAAGACTAACCTGAGTATGACATTTCCTGTGACTAAATTATCTTCTCCAGCATCCTCTGGAGGCCTGGTCCATGGGGACATCATAAGTGAGCAGAATGATCAGGTCATGGAAGGCCTTATATGCCATACTGCAATGTTTAGGCCTTGTCCTGATAGGAGTAGGGGAGCCGCTAAAAGGATTCATGTAGGAAAGTGGCAAGGAAGCTTGGTGGCTTAAAAGTATGACTCAGGCTTCCATGCAGAGGATCAGTTACAGAGGAGAACCTGAGGGCACTGCGATCTATTAGGAGGCAGGTACATGTACCCAGGTGAAAGAAGACATGATGGCTTGGACTGGAGATGGGATGGATGGAGAGTAGAAGACAGGCATATTTAAGAAGTATGACTTTGCAAAATATACATCTATCAGCCTTAAACTTATATAATGTTATATAAGTTGTGTCTCAAAACAGGAAAAAATAAATGTCTAGCAGGTGAACTTTAGCGAACTCAGGGGTTGGTTGTGAGGTGCAGAAGAAGGGGAAGTCTAGAGTGGTTGTACAGAGTCAAGGTTGACTTTAGCCTGTCCTTCTTGGGAATGTGTTCCTCAACGTGAGGGTCTCCAAACCACCAGAAAGGAAACATTAAAAAAATAAATAAATAAAAGAGAGCCTGAGTAGAATAGTGGGAAAAAAATTCAGCCAATATTTTGAACTATTTTTTATCATCATTTCCCAGACAATGTTATTATACTAATTTGAAAGAGAGCGATCCAATTCATTTTCTATTTGTGGTTGCCAACCCCATGAATATTTGATGGTTTTGGATTACAGAGCTTCCAGCAGTGGCTGTTTTGCAGTCAATAGGATGGAGGGTGAGGAGAGGGCTGTGTTTAGGTAGTGATAGGCTGTGTACCTCCTCATGTGTCTCCTGCTTCAATAGCATCTATTTTGAGCTGAGTTCTTTCTGAAGCTCTGGCAGGATAAGAAAAATGAGCATTCTTCCTGCTTGTCGGGCTGGCTGTCAGAGTTCTAGAAATGATCTGTTGTGACAAATGGCAATGGCTTTAGGTTATGTGGGAGGACTGCAGCATTCAGATGGATAATTATCTTTGCAGTTAAATGGCAATTGCAAGGGGAGGGGGAGCTGATATGAGCAACAGGAAGGTGACAGACTGTGGATGATGATTATTTTTTTGGTTTCTTGTAAGAAAGTGGGCTGCATTAATCACAGACATGTCTTCTAGGAGAAAGATGCTTGGTCTATAAGTACTTTGTACCTGAGGTGTAGGGAAACTTATCTCAGACATTGCTGTGGACGGAATTGTGTACCTTAACATTTCTGTGTTGATGTCCGAATCCCCATTGTGACTGTGTTTGGAGATAGGACTTCTAGGAGATAACTAAGATTAAATAGGTCATAAGGGTGGGGTTCTAATCTGACAGACTTGGTGATTGCCTTTTGAGAAGAGGAAGAGAGAAATCTCTCTCTGTATGGACACCCACTGAGGCAAGACCATGTGAGCATTTAGCAAGGAGATAGTCGTCTACAAGGCCCAAAGAGGGCCCTGACCAGAACCCAACCATGCTGACAGCTTCATCTTGGAATTCCAGCCTCCAGAATTGTGAGAATATTAATTTCTGCTGAACAGTGATGTTGTGAAAGTGCTGTACTCAATATGCCAGCAAATTTGGAAAACTCAGCAATGGCCACAGGACTGGGAAAGGTCAGTTTTCATTCCAAAGAAAGGCAATGCCAAAATACTCGAACTACCACACAGTTGCACTCATCTCACATGCTAGTAAAGTAATGCTCAACATTCTACAAGCCAGGCTTCAACAATATGTGAACTGTGAACTTCCAGATGTTCAAGCTGGTGTTAGAAAAGGTAGAGGAACCAGAGATCAAATTACCAACATCCGCTGGATCATTGAAAAAGCAAGAGAATTCCAGAAAAACATCTATTTCTGCTTTATTGACTATGCCAAAGCCTTTGACTGTGTGGATCACAATAAACTGTGGAAAATTCTTAAAGAGATGGGAATACCAGACCATCTGACCTGTTTCTTGAGAAACCTGTATGCAGGTCAGGAAGCAACAGTTAGAATTAGACATGGAACAACAGACTGGTTCCGAATAGGAAAAAGAGTACGTCAAGGCTGTATATTGTCACCCTGCTTATTTAACTTATATACAGAGTACATCATGAGAAACACTGGGTTGGAAGAAGCACAAGCTAGAATCAAGATTTCCAGGAGAAATATCAGTTACCTCAGATATGCAGACAACACTGGGTTTATGGCAGAAAGTGAAGAGGAACTAAAAAGCCTCTTGATGAAAGTGAAAGAGGAGAGTGAAAAAATTGGCTTAAAGCTCAACATTCAGAAAACTAAGATCATGACATCTGGTCCTATCACTTCATGGCAAATAGATGGGGAAACAGTGGAAACAATGTCAGACTTTACTTTTTTGGGCTCCAAAAACACTGCAGATGGTGATTGCAACCATGAAATTAAAATATGGTTACTCCTTGGAAGGAAAGTTATGACCAACCTAGATAGCATATTAAAAAGCAGAGATATTACTTTGCCAACAAAGGTTTGTCTAGTCAAGGCTATGGTTTTTCCAGTAGTCATGTATGGATGTGAGAGTTGGATGGTGAAGAAAGCTGAGCACCAAAGAATGGATTCTTTTGAGGTGTTGGAGAAGACGCTTGAGAGTCCCTTGGACTGCAAAGAGATCCAACCAGTCCATCCTAAAGGAGATCGGTCCTGGGTGTTCGTTGGAAGGACTGATGTTGAAGCTGAAACTCCAATACTTTGGCCACCTCATGCCAAGAGTTGACTCACTGGAAAAGACCCAATGCTGGGAAGGATTGGAGGCAGGAGGAGAAGGGGATGGCAGAGGATGAGATGGCTGGATGGCATCACTGACTCTATGGATATGGGTTTGGGTGGACTCCGGGAGTTGGTGATGGACAGGGAGGCCTGGCGTGCTGCGATTCATGGGGTTGCAAAGAGTCGGACATGACTGAGCGACTGAACTTAACTGAACTGAAACCACTTAGCCTCTAATGTTTTTTTATGGCAGCTGAGTGGGCGTGAGGATGATCTACTATTCATTTAGCCAAACAGATCAGCTCTCCTGGTACTAAGCTTGGAATCAACAATAAACCTAATTACCCTGGATTTAGGTTTTTATACAATGAAGTAGCAAATAACTTGTTTGTTCCCTTTTAGAATCTGCCATAAATATTATGAGCTCTAAAAGGAATTTGAAACTTCATTTAAACCCAAAATTAGTGAATAGCTGATGTATCCTCATGACTTCTAAATTCTCTCAGTGGCAGGGAGCATATAGCCATACCTCCCAGAATTTGAGCTACTTCCTGAAACTAAGTTAGAGCTGAGGACAGCCAAGTGCTTTGTGCTACTTTCATTGCTGTTCTCTATGGGTACAATGCCCATGACTCTCTCTTTCACAGAGTCCAGTTTTCTCTCCAAGAAAAAGATAAGAAGGTAGGGCCAATTCTGTGTTACCTGGGTGATAAAGGAGTGCTGTGTGCGGTTGGCCTATGGGCTATTCTGCTTCCTTCCTAGGATGTGGTTGCCATTTCTCTTACTTTCTGGGGATAAAATGCTGGCATGGGGTCCATTGTGTAACCCAGTGAAAGTGAAAGTCGTTCAGTCATGTCCCGACTCTTTGCGACCCCATGGACTATACAGTCCATGGAATTCTCCAGGCAAGAATACTGGAGTGAGTGGCCTATCCCTTCTCCAGCAGATCTTCCCAACCTGGAATTGAACCAGGGTCTCCTGCACTGCAGGCAGATTCTTTACCAGCTGAGCTACCAGGGAACCCTACTAACAAAGGCAAGGAATAAGCACCTCTTCCAAAATCACTTAGGAGAAGCAATTCTTGGTGGAGAGGCAAAATGGCTTCTAGAACTGAGCTGTGACCTAGTGAATGGAGGACCTGGCCAATGACCAGTCATCATGGGACAGTGGAGCCCCTGACTTTGAGCGAGATACCATAGAAGGACACTAGAGAAAGTGAAAGCTCATGTCCCTCTAGGAGTCCATGATCTCCCTGAAGAAATAAAAGCCATAGGAAGCTAAGACAAGCTCCAGTAAAGGGTCATTATGAGCTAACTTTCACAGGAAAATTTTTGAGAATGGAAAGAAATAAGTTGGGGTTCAGTGATGCCCTGGGTCAAGGGCATGCTTAATACCTGGGTTTAGGAAGGACTTCTGGAGGCTGGAGGAGGTAGGTTTGTTTTGATTCTCATAGGGGGTTGAAATCTGAGAGGCCTAACACAGAGTTCCAATTCGTTTGTCATCTGTTTGTTTGCTCACTTAGCACATACTTTTTGAGTACCTACTGCATGCCAGGCCTTGCCGTGCACCATGGAAAGGAAAACAAATAGCTCTTGCTGTGTCAGAGAATTCATTTGTCTAGCCCTGTTGAGGTTCTGAGGACCCAGGTAACTGAAACCAGATGAATTCGTCATTCACGGCAGGAAACCAAGTGTCCTCTAGGCGGTGAGTGCTCCCAAGGCAGCTTTGTCTGGAGACAACTGCTAATTGCCTTCCTCTGTGTCTCCTCTGATCCCAGCACCCATCTTTCCCTATGGGCTCCCCCATGTGTCCCTGCTTCTCATGGGAAGGGGTCTCCTGCTGGCGCACAAGCATGTGGAGTCGAGGGCTGCTCCATATCTGTTGTGGGGCTTGGGGGAAACGCTCATTCCCCAGAGCAGGAAATAATCCCGAGGAGTCTGCCAACTCAGGGCTTTGAGCACGACTGCCTGCCAGGTGCTGAAACCACACATATTGAGCTGGGGTCTGAGGGTAAGTGGAGTGTTGGTTTTGGGGAACCAGACCTATAGCTAAGCCCATAAAAGAGTTTAATTTCAGGGGAACCAGGCCTAGAAACCTGGGAGTAGAGTCAGCAACCATAACCAAATCAGTTGGCATTGGAGGTGGCCTGAAAAGTTTTCTTGCTAACTAGTGTTTCATTGCAGAGCTCATGTACAAATTTCCTCAATACCAGTCATGTAACCTTTAATCAGCGGTGTGCTGGTAAATGTTTAACAACTGGCTATCTGGGGAAAAGGAAAGAGTCTTGATTTGTAGTTTGCTAGTTTTCATGATGTAAAATACTCCAATCATGACTGACTGCCAGCTATCAGTACAACATCCCTGAATGAAGAGTTGGGAAGTAATATAGCTCTTGTGTGAAAGTACAGGCCAGATTTTGCATGCCACTGCCTTTAAATGGAACACCTCTAGTGACAGGAAACTCACTATCTCTAGGTTGGCCCAGTCTACTCATCCTTCCTTCTGTCTTAGACCTCGCAGATTTCATCCTCTTTGAGAGTTGAAGCAAGTCTCTCAAGCAAATGTTAAGATACTATAGCAAACCAGAATCTGTCATTCCTTCATATTGACCAGTACTTTCCCCTTCAACTCTTATTTCTGGTTCCTATTTCTACAGATACTTAAGGAACAAAAGGAACATCAGGATTAGAGAAGAATGGTTCTAGTAATTATTGCTTACCGGTCTTAGATAATAACTTTCTATTGTCCTCCTGATTGTTCACTTGTAAGTTACCTCAAGTCTAGCACATTATGTTTCTAATTAATTTCATTCAGCAGATACAGTACAAAATTTACCTGGCCCCAGGCCCTGTTCTGGGCACTGTGGGGAAATGAATAAGATACACAGTCTTGGCTCTTAAGGGGCTTATTGTTTAGTGAGGGAGAGAGAAAAGTCAAACAATACTCTCAAGGGCTTTGCTCAGTGAGTTGGGGAGTGGAGAATGTGCTCTAGGGGGTTCTGATTGTGGAAAAATCACTTCTGACTGCATGGTCAAAGATGACGTGAAATTTTAACCCTCAGTGTAGTCATTTGTAAATTGCTACAGTTTTTGTGGCTTGCTGCTTTTGTTGTCCGTGCTGTGGAGAGGGACCAATAGCATAGCTAACTTCTTAGAGCAGAGGGTGCTTTCCTGATGAAGCTCTGGGCAGCTTCTGTCACACACATGTCTGCAGAAATTGGCCCCTGTTTCAGTGACTTATAAGAGATTTAAAACAGTGCCATTGTTAATCTGATCAATAGCTCAGCACGTGGAATAGAACAAGCCCATAGTTCTTGTATTACAAACATCCTCTGTAGCAACTGCATGCACAGTAGCCAGAGTCTTTAGATGTCGGAATCTGGTGCCAGTTTTCAACTTCCATTATCCCTGAGGTTGAGCAATACCATATTTACACACCAGGATACGTGTGGGCTGCTGTTAGCCAAACCAGACCTTATAGTACATCTCTGTTGAAATATGGTCTGCTTCCCTCTGGAGTCCTAAAGAATTTTCATAGTTCTACACTGCCTAAATGTGAAGGGAGAAAGAGGAAGAGAGAGCATTCTCTAGGACTAGAGTGAAAAGCATAAAAAGTGACCTTTAAAAGCCAGCTCTTATTAACCAAGTTACTCATGATATGCATGGTGACTGGCATTTGTTTGATAGTTATTGGATTTGGAATTGATACAGGATCAGTTAAACTGATTTCATTGCTAACTTTCAGAATTTCTGATTTATCATCAACATGGTCAACACAAATACCCAACAAGTAAACTTTCTATCATATGTTGGTTCTGAAAATGGTGACATAACCAGTGCAACATGCCAAGTGTTTAGCTTACTTCTGCCTATGTGAAACCATATCCTCCTGCTGGAGTTGAACCAGGAGAGGAAACCTACGTAAAGAAGTGGATGCCACAGGATTCACAGGATTTCCAGGTTCATTAATTCTCTTTTGCCCTCCCTCCCTATTACTTCTTGGGAAGGAAGATTCAATCAACACTTACCAACCATACAACAAGAAGTTGTCAACTTAAGGAGCTCCAAAAATTGTTGAGGGCTTCATTGTTTCTCGGTCCTTAAGACCAAGAACTCTCAGTCATGAATTTTCTTTATGCTAAAGATCAGGGTAAGGGATATAGAAAGTTTATTTAATTGAGGAGGAGCCTTTCTGGCAAATGTGTTTTTCCATCATGCTTTTCTTCACCACATGTTTCCATCAGGAGAGAAATGTTGAGAGTGCTGAAAACTCTGGTATGCACTAAAGTAGAGAAAATTCCTTTTGCAAGCAACAGAAACTTGGACTGGTTATAAAGTGGGTAGATTTCTCAACTGCCTGTTCTTAGTTAAGGCAGCATCCTCAGCTTCCTTCCATGTTTAGGGAAACCAGTTGGAGACTCTCTAATGATCGAGTATGCCACCATGACAGGGACCACACTGGGTGTTTGGATTGTATTCATTGTTGTAACTAAGTACCTTGGTTCTGAGTTCTAGAAAAGTCCAAACCTAGGTCAGGAATGAATGTTTTTCATCACTTACTCTGGCTTATCAATTTTAGAGTATATATTTCCCCCTTTTTCTATATTTTAACATCTCTGAAATTAATGCTATTAATCGGTGACTGTTAGCCATGAAACAGTCATGACATGTTGTCATTGCCTATGCCTGTGAAAACTTGGTCTTAGCTGTTTGTATTTTCACTTCAATGAGTTATGAACTGATATGCATTTTGGTACTACACGTATTGGGTTTCATTGACATCCAGAATGTTTTTCTAAAAGATTACACTATGCTTTGGCATAGAAACGGAAAAAGAGCAGAAGTATGAAAACTGACATTAGTGAAGCAAATGTTTGTCATTGGAGAAATGGCCAAAATTCCACTTTTTCTTGCAAAACAACAACCAAGTAGTTTATGGAAATGCTTCTTAAACTAACATGCAAAATAAATCACTTGAGCATCTTGTTAAAATTGTTTTGTAGTAAGGTCTGGGGTGGAACCTGAGGCTGCTCGTTTATGGTCAGCACCCAGGTGATGTCACTGCTGGAGGTCCAGGCCACGCGCTGAATAACAGGGCCTTGTTGTAGTTGTTCAGTCGCCCAGTCACGTCCAACTCTTCGTGACCCCATGGACCGCAGCACGCCCGGCCTTCTTGTCCTTCACCATCTCCCAGAGTTTGCCCAGGTTCCTGTCCATTGCATCAGTGATGCCATCCAGCCATCTCACCCTATGATGCCTTCTTTTCTTTTTGCTCTCAATCTTTCCCAGCATCAGGTGACCAAAGTACTGGAGCTCTGGTCCAGTACTGGTCCTCCCTGGGAGGACCCAGGGAGTATTCAGGGTCGACTTCCTTCAAGACGGACTGGTCGGATCCCCTTGCTGTCCAGTGGGCTCTCAGGAGTCCTCCCCAGCACCGCAGTCAAAGGCGTCAATTCTTTGCCACTCTGCCTTCTTTACAGCCCAGCTCTCACAACTGTGCATGGCCACTAAGAAGACCACAGCCTTGCCTATATGGACCTTTGTCAGCAGAGTGATGTTTCTGCGTTTCAACACACTGTGTAAGTCATAGGTTTCCTGCCAAGAAGCAATCATCTTCTGATTTCATGGCTGTAGTCACCATCCACAGTGATTTTAGAGCCCAATAAGAGGAAATCTGTCACTGCTTCCACCTTTTCCCCCTTCTATTTGCCATGACTTAATGGGGCCAGATACTGTGATCTTAGGGTTTTTTTTTTTTTTAATATTTAGTTTTAAGCCAACTTTTTCACTCTCTTCCTTCACCCTCATCAAAAGTTTATTTAGTCGTTTTCTTTTCTTTCTGTGAAAGTAGTTTTCTTCACTTTCTGTCATTAGAGTGGTATCATCTGCGTATCTGAGGTTGTTGGTGTTTCTCCCTACTATCTTGATTCTAGCTTGTAACTCATCCAGCCCGGCATTTCTCATGATGTGCTCAGCATATAGGTTAAACAAACAGGGTGACAGCAGACAGCCCTGTCATACTCCTTTCTCAATCCTGAACCAACCAGTTGTTCCATAGAGGGTTCTCATTGTTGCATCTTGAGCCACATACAGGTTTCTCAGGAGACAGGTAAGAAGTTCTGGTATTCTCATCTCTTTAAGAGCTTTCCACAATTTATTATGATCCACACAGTCAAAGGCTTTAGTATAGTTGATGAAGCAGAGGTACAAGTTTTTCTGGAATTCCCTTGCTTTCTCTATGATCCAGCAAATGTTGGCAGTTTGGTCTCTGGTTCCTCTGCCTTTTCTAAACCCAGCTTGGATATCTAGAAGTTCTTGGTTCACATTAATGTTGAAACATAAGATGCAAGATTTTAAGCATGACCTTACTAGCATGGGAGATGAGTGCAACTGTCCAATGGTTTGAAACATTCTTTAGTACTGCCCTTCTTGGGAATTAGGATGAGGATTGACCTTTTCCAGTCCTGTGGCCCCTGCTGGGTCTTCCAGATTTGCTGACATATTGAGTGCAACACTTTGACAGCATTATCTTTTAGGATTAATAAGTCTACTGGAATTCCATTGCATCCACTAGCTTTATTGACAGCAGTGCTTCCTAAGGCCCACTTTACTTCACACTCCAGAATGTCTGGCTTTGACCTCACTTGTCATCGTTATCCAGTTCATTAAGATCTTTTTTGTACAGTTCTTCCATGTATTCTTTCCATCTCTTCTTGATCTCTTCTGCTTCTACTAGGTCTCTACTATATCTATCCTTTATTTTGCCCATCTTTGGGTAAAATGTTCTCTTGATATTTCCAATTTTCCTGAAGAGGTCTCTTCACACATCACTGTCTTGTCGTGAAGAAGGGGCTTGCTTAACTCAGTGAAAATATGAGCCATGCCATGTAGGATCACCCAGGATGGACGGGTCATAGTGGAGAGTTCTGACAAAATGTGATCCACTGGAGAAAGGAATGGCCAACCACCCCAGTATACTTGCCATGAGAACCTCATAAACTATATAAAAAGGCAAAAAGATATGACATTGAAAGATGAATCCCCAGGTTGGAAGGTGTCCAGTATGCTCCTGGGGAAGAGCAGAGGACAACTACTAATAGCCCCAGAAAGAATGAAGTGGCTGGGCCAAAATAGAAATAAGGTATGAACAATAATAAATAAAGGAAGGTAGCTACAGGAGGTGAAGCTGTGTTCATTTTGTTACTGAGTTTTGTGCAGCAAATTGTGTATCACTTGCTAAGTCATGCTACTTAAGGCAGGATGAATGCCAATGCCCTAGGAATAGAATGAAAGAAATTTTAGGGCCATAATTGTGTGATTGATTTCATGTGTCTGATGAGACTCTTGATGAGGTATCAAGAGTCTTATGATCTAGTGAATAACAGTGGTATCAAAATAATGTCTTATGATCTAGTGAATAATAGTGGCCTTAGATGTAATGAAATACAGTAATGTGCATACATCACTATCCTTGTATAAATCATGAAGAACCTGGTTTCAACTCTAAGCACTGTATGAATGCTTCTTCCACGTCTTGTCAAGATTGCCAATGATGTGGTGTCATGTTCTTAAACTGCCCCCCCAAAAACAAAGCATAATCTTAAACACAAATGACTTCATATTCTTTCAGATTTCCATTATCACTCTGTTCTCAATCTACATTCTTCTTCTAACAAAAAGGTTTAGCTACTGTGACTTTTAAACTGGATAGGCTGAGAGTGAAGGATCCTAAATGGCATCCAGTTTAATAACCAAGCTATTTGATCAAATAACCAGCTAGAATCAGGAAAATATGGCACCAAAAATGATGTTCAGGCACCAACAGGTATGAAAAGCTCATTTAATATACTCCTTCATGCAAAAGTTATTTGGAAAGGCCAGGGCTGTTAACTACAAACTTTATAATGGTCCTAAGAGTATCAGAAGAAAGTTATTTTTGTGTAGCAAGGGCTACAATATAGTCAGTGAGATGCCACACAATGAGAATTTCCAGCCCCACAGCTCTCTTGTATTGTTCAGAAAGCTTTATATTACACAACATCCATCACCATCTTTTTTTTTTTCTAAGTAAAACACAGCAAATCAAATTTGATAGATGAGGCAAAGATCGGAATTTGGAGATGGATTGGGGATGAATAAATTGCAGAAACTTAAATGAGAGTCTATGTGGATCCTTGGATGAGGGCTGGATGAGGGTTTTTTGTATTAGTTGATATTCTAAAGAGCCCAGCAGAGAGTCACCTCTCTTGATCTGAGAGCTGAATGAAAACACCAGAGGTCTCAAGAGCTAGAAGTTGTCAAAGTTATGGTTAAGTCAGAATGGAGAAAACAAAACAAGCACTTAACATATTCAGATAATATCCCTAGAAGATCATGTGTTAGGAATAAAGACCATGCCCTACAGTAAGAACTATACCCTGAAATTAAGGGAAAAACAAAACTATACTAGCCCTAACAAACAACGAAACCAAACTCAACAAGATCAAGAGCAATGATTTCTCTATATTCTAGAATAAACAACAATGCCCTTTAAAGGTAGATGACATTATTCAAGCTCCTACAAGTTACTTTGACGGTGTCAGGAATATAATAAAAAATATTAGATGTATGAATAAGCAGTAAAATGTACATGCTAGTCAAGAAAAGATGAAGACCATCACAAGATGACCCACATCTTGTAATTAACAGTCAGGATTTAAAAATTGTTGCTACAAATATGCCCAAGAACCTAAAGGAAAAGATGGATATAATGAGAAAACGAAGAAACCATAAAAACAAACCAAGTGGAAATTTTAAACTGAGAAGTACAATATCTAAAGTGAAATTTTTCTTGAATTGTATTGCTATAAGATTAGAAACTTAAGAGAGAGTTAGTGAACTAGATGAGAGCAATAGGAATAGTGAAGAACAGAGAGACAAGAGATTTTGAACACTGAACAGAAATTCACTGACCTATGGGATAATAAAAAGCCATTTAATGTACGAGTAATTGGAAGACTAGGAGGATAAGAAAGAGAGAATGCAACAGAAAAATGGCTTAGGAAATAATGGCGCAAAGTTCCCAAATTTGTTGGAAAACATCAATCTCAGATATAAGAAGGTCAGCAAACCCCAAGAAGGATTCATTGTATAGAAACCCAGACCAAGGCACATTGTAGTCAAGCTGCTGAAAACAAATGAAGAAAAAAAACCTCCAGTCTAGAGGGGAAAAAGCTACAATCCATACCAAAGGAACAAAAATATGAATAGCAGCCCGCATTATCAGGAAGAATAGAATGCAGAAAATAATGAGACAGTGTCAGGTGAGGATTCTGTATATGATATCCAGCAAAGATATCCTTTTGAAATGAGAGTAAAATAAAGAAACTTTCAGGTAAAAGCTGAGAGAAGTTGTTGCCAGAAAACCTACATTACAGTCATGCTAAGGAAAGTTCCTTATGCTGAAAGAGTATGTCAGATGGAAACTTGGATTTTATAGGAAGAAACAAAGAACATAAGAGAAAGGGTTGATAAGTGAGTAAATGTAAAAATCTTTCTTTTATCTTAAAAATCTTTGAGTGATCCTTGACTATTTGATTGGAAAATAGTAACACTCTTTGTGAGGTTTTATAATGTATGTTGAGGTAAAATATGTGACAAAAGTAACATAAAGGATGGGGAGCACAATGAAATTATATTTTTGTAGGACTCTTACATGTTTTGTAAAGTGAGATAAGATATTAATTCTAAGTAGACTGTAACGGGTAAAGATGCTTCCCCCCTCCCCAGTTTTATGGAGAAATAATTGACATATACTTCCGAGGTATTTCTAATGGTAAAGAGCCTGCCTGCCAATGCGGGAGAATTAAGACGTGGGTTCGATCCCTGAGTCAGAAAGATCCCCAGCAGAAGGAGGGGGCAACCCACTCCAGTATCCTTACCTGGAGAATCTCCATGGACAGAGGAGGCTGGTGGGCTAAAGTCCATAGAGTTGCAAAGAGTTAGACACAAATGAAGTGACTTGGCACAAAATTGACGTATTCAGTTCAGTTCAGTTGCTCAGTTGTGTCCAACTCTTTGCAACCCCATGAACTGCAGCATGCCAGGCCTCCCTGTCCATCACCAACCCCTGGAGTTTACCCAAACCCATGTCCATTGAGTCGGTGATGCCATTCAACCATCTCACCCTCTGTCGTCCCCTTCTCCTCCTGCCCTCAATCTTTCCCAGCATCAGGGTCTTTTCAAATGAGTCAGCTCTCCACATCAGGTGGCCAAAGTGTTGGAGTTTCAGCTTCAACATCAGACCTTCCAGTAACACCCAGGACTGATCTCCTTTAGGATGGGCTGGTTGGATCTCCTTGCAGTCCAAGGGACTCTCAAGAGTCTTCTCTAACACCACAGTTCAAAAACATCCATTCTTCAGCCCTCGGCTTTCTTTATAGTCCAACTCTCACATCCATACGTATATCACTACCTAAGTTTAAGGTGTACAGCATGATGGTTAGATTTACATAATTGCAAAGTTACTGCCACAATGGGTTTAGTCAACATACATCGTCTCATATAGATAGGAAGCAAACTGTAATCTCTAGAGCAGTCATTAAATATAAAATAAGAAATAGCTAAACATCTAATGAACTCAAATTAAAAGCTAAAAAATATTTTATTAACTTAAAATGAGACAGAAAGGGAGATAGAAAGGCACAATAAAACCATGACAATGAACAAATGGGACAAATTCAAAACAAATAGCAGAAAGGTAGACTTAAACCCAAGCATATAAAGAATTGCACTAAATAAAAGTGGACTAAAAGGCAGAGATTATCAGTCTGGATATAAAAGCAGGAGCAAACTATATGCTATATATAGGAGATATATTTTAAACATAAGTTGAAATTGAAGGGATGGATAAAGATACCATGAAACCAGAACAGAAGAAACCTGATATAGCTCTACCAATTTCAGGCAAAATAAGTTTCATGATAAGGAAAATTACCAGAGCTGATAGGGACATTTCAAAACAATAGAAGTGTTAATTCACAAAGGAAACATAAGTATTCCAAATACATATGCTTCTTATAATCAAATTTCAAAATATTCAAGGCAAAACGGACATAGCTAAAAGGAAAAATGGACATTCACAATCAGTAAAGATATGGAAAATTTGAACACTATGAATCAACTTAAGCTAACTGACATGGAGAACTGCACTTAATAGGTACTGAATATTATTTTTAAGTGTTGGGAAGATCCCTTGGAGAAGGGACTGGCTATCCACTCCAGTATTCTTGCCTGGAGAATTCCATGGATGGAGGAGCTTGGTTGGCTATAGTCCATGGAATCACAAAGAGCTGGACATGAATGAGCAGCTAACACACTTACATGTGATAAATTAGAAATGTTCAAACTAAATGATACTGAAAACACAGCATATTAAAGTTTGTTGGGGTACAGTTAATGCAACAGAAGGAAAAGTATAGCTTTGAACATTTATATTAAAAAGTTTAAAATCAATGGTTTAAATTTCTACCTTAAAAAGCTGAGAAGATCAGCAATTTAAACACAAAGTAAATAAAAGAAAATAAATAATAAAGATAAGAGAAGAAATCAATGAAATAGAAAACACAACATTAGAAAATTAACAAAGCCAAAAGTTGGCACTATAAGATTTTTGCACATGTTAAACACCTAGCAAGATTAAAGAAGAAAAAACACAATACACAAGTTACCCCTATCAGGAATGAAAGGATATTCCACTATTTGTCCTATATCTACTGACAGGATAACAAAGGAACATAGTGAACAACTTTATACTAATGAAATTTGACATCTTAGTTATTATGTCTAATTCCTTGGAAAACACAACCTAGTAAAATGAAGGAAATAGAAAATCTGAATAGTTTTATATCCATTAAATAAATTAAATTCATGATAAAAGCTTCCCTTCTAAGAAAATTCCAGGCCCAGATGCTTCCCTGGTGAATTCAGTCAAGCATTCAGCAAAGAAATGATACAAATCTAATTACTAACTCTTTCAGAAAATGGAGGAGGAAACATTCCAAACTTGTCTTATGAGGTTATTGTAACACTGATACTAAAATCTGACAAAAATATTGTTAAAACGGAAACTAAAGACCCATAGCCTTATGAACATAGACAAACAGAATACATTCTTAATAAAATATAAGGATATGTGAATCTAGAAATATGTAAAACTATTATGTTATGACCAATTGAGATTCATTTCAGAAATACAAGATGGGGTTTAGCATTTAAAAATCAATCATTGTAACTCAGTATATTAAAAGGACAGAGAAAAAAACTATATAATCATTTCAAAGAGTGTAGCAAAAACATTTGACAAAAATTCAGTACCCATTTTCCCAACACTAATTTTCACAGAAAACTAGAAAGGAAAGGGAACTTTCTCAACTAAATAAAGGGCATCTATGAAAAACCTACAGTTAATATCACACTTGGTTATTGAAAACTGAATACTCTTCCCCTTAAAACCAAGAACAAAACAAAGATGTTCATTCTCATCATTTCTACTCAGTGTTATAATTGAAGTCCTAGCCAGGGAGATAAAGCAAGAAAAAGAAATTAAAGGCATATAAATTAGAAAGAAATCTAACTATCTTAATTTTCAGGCCAACATGATCTTGTATATAGAAGATCCTAAAGAACCTATTAAAAATGCTAGAATTAATAAATAAGTCTATTAACATTGTAGAGTATAAGATCAATATACGAAACTGATCAGAAGTTTTAAGTTTGAGACATCAAGTTGGCAGTAGGATTTAAAATCTTAGGTTTGTGTAAGAGGCCTGTCATGGAGATATAAAGGTAGGAATAGATTTTGTTAGATAAATAAAACATTTGGATAAATGAAATCCCCTAAGGAATATAGAGAGAGGCAGAAGAAAAGAGGTCCAAGGACTAAGGGTACCTTTTTAAAGAAACTCTAGTTCCATATAATTACCCTTCCCGGGAGTCCTGACTGTGAGGTGAGGGGCTTACGGGGCCTCAGCTGCAGGGAGCTTCAAATAGAAAGCCATATTTCCTTTCAGGGACTTTCATTTGCACAGCAATAGGCTCCCTTTGGGTATCAGAACTCCGTTGCTCATACAGTAAGTTTTCATTAATAGTAACTGACTCTCTAGCTGGTATTTATGATGACTTCCTTGAGAAGTCTACGGATACTCAGAGGCCTGTGCTTAGAGGGCACTGGTTATTTCTGGTCTGGAAGAGAGGTCAGCTGAACCATTAAGTGTATGAATCTTCTTTCCATTGATTGCTCAAGAAGTTGCATTTTTATGATAAACTGCAGGGCGGTTTCTTTGTTTTTTACACTTTGGCGGCTTGTCTAGAACACATGCAGTGTTTGGCTCTGGGGCCCTGCAGAGGCAGGAATGCTCCAATATATCACCATCATTATCATGCTGCCAGCTTCAGAGCCTCTCATGTTGATGTCTCGCTTCTGTTCCTCCCCCAGACCTGGGAAGATGAAAACTCTGGGCATTTCACATAGCCTCAGGCTACTGATGACTATAAAATAGGGAGCCAGATGGATTTACATTCTTTTCCTGAAGACAAAACATAGCTTGTCTCTGCTAAGATCTTATCTACTTAATGAGCAGAGGCGGTATAATTAAGGTCTTTCTCCAGTGCTGTGGATGTGCCAAACATACTGGAAAGTTTGCTTCCTTTCCATAAATCAAATTTGTTTGGACCTTCACTCATCTGGGGGCCTGTTCTTCTGACACCGGGTAATGGAGGCTGTCACAGTGGCTTTTGTTTTTTCTTCTCATGGGGCAGTTGCCTTTGTTTAGAGGGAAGCTTCCTGGGTGGTGCTGCTGACTGGGGCCAGATGGCCACTCTCAGGCCTAAGTCATGGGGTGAAGGGATGTTGCTGTCAAGTGGGAGGTGTGAGGTAGCAGGGCTCTGGGAGTGAGCCCTTTGGCATGGAGCAGGTCTTCCTGATCTGGGAGAACCCAAGAGTGCCCAGAGTTCAGCAGGCCCCTGACCAGTGAGCAGAGCCCAGATGACTTTGGGTGGCTTTCTTAGCTCTGCTGGCTATAAGAGGTCTTCAGCATGATTCTTCAAAGAGCTTGGTAGATCTAGATGTATTTGCAATTTGCATTCTAAACAAGCTGTTTGGAATAAATATGCTGTCTACGTCGTTTGCTTGGCTCTTATTCATTGGTTTATAATGCGTTATTTTTTGGGAAACAACTCTTTCTCTGTTGGCTCGGAAGAGAAACCCAAGAGAAATATCGTGTTGGATTCTGTGCTAGTCTTTCAAAACAAAACGTGTGCAGCAGTGGCTTGGCCAAACCTGGCTTCAGTCTCATAGAAACTCATAGCAAGTAGGTCTGGACATGAGGAGGACTTAGGACAGTTTGAAAACTCTGTTGACAGGTCCTGGTGATTCAAATGTGGATTCTGATGGGCCCTAGCTCAAGAATAGAGAGAAAAGAACAGCGGCACAGGTGGCATCCATGGAACGGAGACGTCACTTATCTGCAATGGTGTTGAGAGAATGTCTCACAAACAGGCTCCAAGGGAGGGGACCTGGGCCAGTGGGAGCTAGAAGGGATGGTACAGTACGTTCTGAACTAATGATGCACAGGCAAGGCGGGGGACAGAGAATAGTCTAGAGATGCCCTAAGTGGGCTTATCTCCCACCATGTGTATTAACTGTCCCGTCACCCAGTCTGCAGCACAGACTTGCTGGACACTGCCTATTGTTCTGAAGCAGGTTCTTTTTATGGCCACAGCTGGTCAATTATGTTTCTGGGCTGTTTCCTGATGGTTGGTGGGGAAAAGCCAAGAACAGCTGCAGCCTCCGAGAGAATGAAGCCCAGTTCCTTGTGCATTTGTGGCTCTGCCTAGTGTGGAGCTAAACACAGAGGCCCTTGAAGAGGTGACAAAGCCGAGTTTCTAGTCCTTTCTATGGTGACCTCCTCAGAATATCACTCATCAGCTCCTGCATGAAGAATTTTCAAGCTGGGAGTAGGTATGGGACCAGAATGGATTTGTCCTGACTGCGGAAGGCAGAGATTGGAAGGCAGGAAGGCAGCGTGAGATTGGAGGGACCTTTGGAGCTGTAGTGGGGCCAAGGTGTCCCCATTACTGCAGAGAAGGGCACCTCTTGTTATAACCTGTCTTCCATGGGCCTCACTCTCCTGCAGCTGGTGAAGGGCTGATGAAAGGCTGACTTACCGTCTGTCCCTACTCAGCACTGTTCAGAGAGTCAGAACATACTTGGTCTTAGCTTTCAAAGGGTTAACTCTTCCAAGGGAAAAGTCCAATCTTATTCAACATTTATGGGACAGCTGCTCATGCCAGGAACCATATTCTTTCTGTGGAGGCAATCTTGTTCTGGCCTGGGACAGCTTCTAGGCTAGTGAGCCAACAACCCTCTGTACTGAGATAAGAGCACAGCCAACCTTTACCAGATAATATGTGCCAGGTACCTTCACCTGCATAATCATAGTTAATGCTCCCAACAGCTGTTTGTATTTGGTGCTATGATTTTCTTTCTTTTAATGCTCTATTTTTTTTAATTGAAGTATATTGACTTACAGTGTTATGCTACTTTATGCTGTACAGCAAAGTGACTCAGTTATACATGTATATACGTTCTTTTCCCATATTATTTTCCATTATGGTTTATCCCAGATCTGATGTAGTTTCCATGTGCTACACAGTAGGACCTTATTGTCTATCCATTCTAAATGTGATAGTTTGCAATTACTAACCCCAAACTTCCAGTCCATCCCTCTCCCCCTCCTCACCCTCTTGGCAACTATAAGTCTGTTCTCTATATCTGTAAGTCTGTTTCTGTTTTACAGATAGGTTCATTTGTGGCACTATGATTTTCATCCCATTTTATGGATGAGGAAACTGAGGCTTAGAGAGATAGATAACTTGACTCAGTCTCCCTATCAGTGAATGGAAAAGTCCACTTTCTTTACTAGAGCCAGAGGACTGATCTCAGAGAAAAGAGGTATTTTAATCTAGCTCTTATGATAAGCAATGATGGAGGGCAAAGTGGTTGTTCTGATAGAGATTAGGAAGGCTCTTCAGAGAAGATCACTCATAAGACAGACTTTGGAAGACAAATGGAATTTCAACAAGCGCAGATGGAGAGAAAAAATCCCAGGCAGAAGACCAGCTTTAGTAAAGGTGTCATGGTGTCAGGGCTAAGCAGGGTGTGTTTAGGAGATGTCTGGTGTGGTGGGAACCTGATGTTTGTGAGAGAAGGTGGTGGAAGACACAACTGATATTTGGGAGGTCTGACTCTGTGAAGCAGACAGTGAGAGCTGTGAAGATTTAGGGCAGTGCTGTATCTCATCCAAGTGTAGATTTCAGGTTTATGGAGACATCTGATGAAGTCCAAGTACACAGGTGGCTGGCCTCGCTGGGCAGTGCCATCTGCTAATATTCATGAGAGAGCCAGCATTTTTCTGTGTGTCTGCATTGCTGCCACCATGCTAGAAGTTTTATGTTTAATATCTCTAGTTTTTACCACAGCCCTGCAAAGCAAATGAAGAAACTAAAGCTCAGAGAGGTTAAGTTATCTGCTCATAGTCACCCAGCTAATGAATAATGGAGCCACAAATCATTCCCAGGTGTGTGTGATTCCAAAGCCATGCTCTTTGCACAGCATATAGGGCATTTCCCAAGAGACCAGAGGATGACTTGAAGACTATTTTCCTGCCCATCTTCATTCCTAGGAGGCCACCTTCCCTGGTGTGAGTTGACAATGAGGCTGTCACTTAGCAATGATTTCACCTGCAGGGAGGTACCTTCTAATAGGGCTCTCCACTGACATTGCTGTTGACAGAAAGGGCTAGAAATACACAGAGGGAAGGCACTCACCAGAGTGAGGCCTCTGGGGGAATAACTTGTATTTGGAGGCAATGGGGGTAGCTTGCTGTACCATCTGTCACCATTCTAAACAGCCAGAGACTCTGCAAGGCTGTTTCTGCACTGTTTGGATGCACACCAGCTTGGAATGAAACCAAATTGGCCAATTAAATGGCATACAGGAGCCTTGATGTAACTCCACAGGTAAAGACTTGTAGACAGTTTTCCTTTGGTTGTTTGCCTCTTTCAAGTTGTGTTTCAAGCTTACAGATGTTTAGCCACAGCTGGTTTCCTCCTTTCCATAAGGACCCTTTGATAGACAGTCAGCTGAGTTTTCCATTGTTATTTTTCACAGATCTAATAGCTGTTGGCAACCACTCTGTGTTATTTTGTTCACATAATTATTCACTGAGCCTGAAATACCCCCAAGTGACCATCAGCATCTCAGCTGTGGCCTTGCTTGCTGGAGTCACCACTAGGAAGTGGTTAAAACTTTGAGAATGAAGAGGGGAACTTTTCCTAATGAGGTTGATTCAGCCACTAAGAGCGGAGCCTGACCCATGTATTGAGTTCTAGTTCATCCTGAGTGGCCTTTGCACAATTGCCCTGAGTTCTGCCAAGTCTGTCAGTGATCAAAACTCTAATTAGAGAAGTGTTTTTGGGAAAGACAGGCCAGCCTGGTCTCCCTGGCTCATGAATGAAATTTAGTCCAGAGACCACTGAGCCCATGTCGAAACCCTCTTCTGTCTGCCGTAGGTCTTTCCATTTCTCAGTAGCTCATCTTTGACTGGCAGCTGCTAAGAATTTGTGTTTCTAGCCCCTGGTAGAGCATAGATGCCAAAGAGAGAGAACTCTGAGATTATCACCTGCTCTCTGCCCAGGCTGGTTGGGGAGAGAGAACGAGAACCCCACTCCTTCACCTTGTGGCCCCAACAGCAATTCTTGGCAGTGACACTTGGGGCCGAGGAGGGGGAAGACAGACAGGCTGTCAGGCACACTGGTGGACAGGGTCAGAGCCTGGTGCCTAACCAGAGACTTGGTAACAGCTCCAAGTTTTCTGTGTGTGAAAAAGAGCCCCAGGAAGTGTTTTGAGTCTTAAAAAAAAATCTTGTAAATAGAAGGAAGAAAGACTTTTCCCTTGGTAAATTTCTGAGGACTATGTTCCAAGGCCCTTGAGGAGCGAATAGGAAGGAATTTAATTTCCCGCTGGAAGGATTTGCTCACTTCGGGGAGGGGCAGTAGCTCCCTCCAGCAGATGCTGCACAGGGGAGAGGGCCCTCTCAGGCAGGCTCTTGAGGGAGTTCAGAAGACTCCCTGAGTTTCAGAGGCCTTATGGCAAATCACTCACTTTTGCTTGGACTCAGATTTCCACGTAGCAAGTTAATCCGACAGTGCTGCGTACAGATGGCTGCCCGGTCTTGCTCCTCCAAGTGCTGGTAACTTCTCAGCCACCACCTGCTGCCAGCCTGAACTTGGGGTGTCTGCAGCTCTGGCCTCAATTTCCTCTGCTGTAAAATGGAGATTATAGTTGCAGTTCCATAAAGGTTCAGGGGGTGGGCTTCCCGGGTGGCACTAGTGGCAAAGAACCTGCCTGCCAATGCAGGAGACATGAGATACGGGTCTGATCCCTGGGTCGAAAGGATCCCCTGGAAGAGGACATGGCAACCCACTCCAGTGTTCTTGCCTGGAAAATGCCATGGCTAGAGGAGCCTGGCAGGCTACACAGTACTTAGGGTCACAAAAGAGTTGGACACAACTAAAGAGACTTAGCAGACACATATACAAAGTTTGGTGGAGGATTAAATGAGATAATGCAGAGGAAGTACTTAGCCCCATGACCGACACATAGTGACTGCATGCTCGATGGTTACTTTCTTAAATAAATGTTTTATTTTGAAATAATCTTAGCTTTAGAGATGTTGCAAAGATGTTATAGTACAGAGAGTTCTTATAGATGCCTCACCCAGTTTCCCCTAATGTTGATATCTTACATAACTATGGTATATTTGTAAAGACTAAGAACCAACTTTGATACATTACTATTAAATAAACTCAAGATTTTATTTGTCTTTTATTAGTTTTTCTAGCAGCATCCTGTTTCTGTTCCACAATTCATCCCAGGGCATTAAATCACTTTTAGACCTGTTTTTATTAGACTTCTATTAAAAAGTCTGCAGACCCCTGAAGATTGCAGCAGTGTATTCTTTTGTCTCAAACTTAGCACAGTCAAGTACAGGGCTTGAGTACAGAGTTGGGGATGTGATCCATGACTTTACTGTAAAACATCTTGCCTAAAATCTTTGCTTTGGGGAGACCAGCAGGACCCAGAGTGGCAGTCCTTAGAACTCCTCCAGTCTTCAGCCTCCCAGCCTTATGGAGAGCAGAGGCCAGGGCTTGTGCAGAGGGGGGTCCTCCTGGACTTTAGGGAACAGGGGAAAGTGGGTCCACAAAGTCTTTGCATTGAGCCCATGGCTGGGAAGGGATCACTTTCTGGCTTCCTGAGGATCCCAAGCCCTCCTTGGCCCTCTCTCCTACCCTAAGCCAGTGCAAGGTCAAATCTACTCTGCAGAACAGGCCCCCATGGTGGGAACAGCCCACAGCTTTTGTTGAAACCTGATTCCTTGGAGCATAGTTTCCAGCCCTCAGAGCCCTGCTAGGAAGTCCTGCCTTAGAGGTTTAGAAAGAGCTTTCCTCAGTTTCCTGTCAGGGCCTGTGGAGGTAGAGAGAGGAAGGGGTTGGCCCAGAGGGCTTAGGGCCTGTATGGCATTGTCTAGCCTCGTGCTGGACCCTTCCTCTCTGGCTCCAGGTCTCGTGGAGGTTTCTGGGGGCTCTGAGAGATGGTTTCCAGTCTGAGACGTCTCAATAGGGATCTCCATCCCTGGACCCACTGGGTTGTGGCGTGTAAAGGGTGGGTGGTGCCCAGCCCCCGCCCCAGAGTAGTGCAGATACTGCTGGAGAGTTTGACATGAAGGCCCTTAGCCCTTGCTCTGACTGGAGCGTTCATCTTCTTTCAGAGACTGCTCTCGGGGCAGCCTCTCAGGCCCGGCACTTTAACATGGGACTGCATGGCTGGCTGAGCAGTCTGGGCCTGTGTCTTGGAGTCGTGCTGCAGACGCCTGACATACTTAGTCCCAAGGCACTCACATCGGGCAATCAGCCAGCCTGGTGCTGGAGGGTGGCTGATGACCAAGAATGTGCACTTAACGTACATTCCTTCTCCCAATCCTAAGCGCATTAATATTTTGAAACCTCAAATCTGTTTGTTCTCTTAACAACGAGAACCACATGCCCACAGAGGCAGCGTGCTGTTGGGCTCCTATGTTTCACATGTGAAATGGGAATCCTAGGCCTGTGGAGGCTGCACTCCAGCCCTAACTATGCCACTGAGGGCCCTGCGAGCTTGGGCGGGTCCCTGCTTCTCCTGGGGTCTCAGGTTCTCCATCCATGAAACAAGAACTCAGGGTCTTTAAGGGCCTACCAGCTCTGAGAGTTTATGAATCTTGGGGGAACGGAGACCTGAAGTCAACTGCTTTATAGGAAAGTTTATTTGAAATCCACAAGGGCCTATGATTGCTTGTAAATGTTTAAGATGCATTTTTTAGTAGGTCTAAACACAGGCAGAAATGGCAAGAATGTAAACAGTCCTTGGGAAGACCCTTTCTGCTGGCCTGTGCTGGAAGACTGAGGGAAGAACGCAGGGAGGCAGAAGAGGCAGAGGGGCGGGGTGGTCTTTCAGGGACCGTGAGCTGGGGGCCTGGAGGACTGCTCTGTGGCCACCCAGAGCTGGTGCAAGCCAGCTTGGACACCACCTTCCCTGCCAGCTGTTATGGCAGCTTTCCAACTCTGTCCCAGGAACAAGGAGTGAAATCTGCAACCCTGATCTCCCAGCTCCGCTTGAGGATCATCCCTTGGACTTCCTATTGCCAGCTTTGAATTCTTATCAGAGCTAAACAGCTGGGCAATAAGGTCCCCAGCTAATCAATTTATGGGAAAATAGGACAGAGGCAATGGCCAAACTCTGGCCCGTGACTAGCCCTCTCCCTGGTTGGTGGGGAGGGATGGTTGGGGAGGATCTGGCAAGCACAGCATCCACAGGAACCTCTGGCTAGAAGGCCTTTAGGACTCTGAGATAAGAGTGCCTTAGGACAGAGAAAGAGTTCTGTGGCTAACAACACAAATTAAAGCAAAAAATTACTGTTAAGTGATCTACTTGGTGTCAGTTGGCTGGGAAACCCCTTGTGAGAGGGACTTGAGTTGATAGCACTTCATTTCTTCCCTTCATGGAGTGTTTGTTGAGTGTTGAGTAGGTCCTGGGTATAGTCCTGGTGTTAGCCCCATGCCTGACACATAGTGACTGCACTAGGTGTCCACTTGATGGTGGCTGGAGCCTGGCAGGAGAGAAAGAGCATGAACGGGTGAACTACAGATAAGAAGTGGTAACAGTGGCAGAGGGGGGGCCCTGATGATAATGGAGGGCAGATTCAGACACTGTGTCTGGTTGGGCTGGTGGAGAAGGGCAATGAGCCCCCAGAAGATACAACTGCACAGGCTGAGGCTCTGAAGTTGGAAAGGGCTGGGCTGAGAGAGAATTTTGAATGAATGGGAAGAGGCAGGCATTGGAGATGCACATGTAGGGTTTGCTTGCCTGTGTGTCCTGAGTTGGGGTGGCTTTAGAGCAGGATGATTATGTGGGAAGCATGAAAAAAAGGACTATTTGTGTGCACCCGTCAGCATCTTAGGAGTGGACAAGCCTTGCTCACTGGAGTAAGCACGTCCATGCAGCCAAATGTCAGACTTTTGACTAAGAAGCTATAAGTCAGGGCTCCCCATGGTCTCATTCAAACACAGAGTGAATTCATAGAGACTTTCCCACCTCCACCCACTTCCCCTGCCAGTCATTGTCAGCTGCCATTCTCATTTTTTTTTGTCCTTGTCTCACAGTTACTCATATTTCCCCCCAGATCTTTGCACTTACATTTCCTGGAGCCCCACTGTTCCAGCTGGCCCATCATTGTTTGAGGAGAGAGTAGGCAGAAGTTCCTCCTGTGTCCTTCTCCTGCTCTCCCCCATCAGAGGAACCAGAGTGGGAAGAGGAACTTGATTGTGACACACAGCATGTACTTGATCCAGCTCCTGGAAGGAGGGCCTGTGGGAGAGTGTAGATGAGTCAGAGGCAGGGCCTGAGAGAGCGGTGGTTGTGACAGGAAGAAATGAGGAGATGAAGGCGCTGCCTCCTCTGCAGGCCATGAGTGCACCCCTTGATGTAAGTCCCCCATCCTCAAAAACCTCCTGGTCTTTAAGATTCAGCCCCAGTGCCTACAACTCAGTGAAGCTTTGTCCAGCTTTTTAGAACTTGCTGAAGGCTGTGTCCTCTGGACTTGCGAGCCTAAGCCACACACCCTGGACCCCTGCTACTCAAAGTGTGGTCCATGGTTTGGCCACTGGCATCACTTGGAGTTGTTAGAAATGTAGGTTCTCTGGGCCTTCCCCAAAGCTTCTAAATTAGGATCTGCATTTTTAAAAGGTCCGAAGTGATTCCTATGTTCCTCACAGTTTGAGAAGCAGGTCTATAGACCTTCATCAGCTAGTCTTCTAGGGGTGGGACTTTGCTCTTCTTGATGGAATGGTGAGCTCCTAGGGGCAGAGCTCCAGCACCTGCTCTTGAAGTTGAGCTGAGAATAATGGCCACCTGGGCAGAGACTCAGTGTGCGCTTGATTAGATGTATTTGGAAGTGGAGAGTGGCAAACGAGAGGCAAGGGGGGAAAGGAAAGAAGAGAGCAATGGTGAGCAGTTCATCTAGGGTTTTAAGAACTTTGGAGAAGGCTGTGGATCTCTTGGAATGTTCTCTGTCCAAGACCATTTCACTCAGTGAGTCCTGAACTGAGATGTTTATGAAATCAAGCTATAGCTTGGAGATATTGTAAGACTGACAGTGCAGTGACCACTCTTTTCCTCAACTCAAAGTCCTGGGGACCCCACAGGGGCTGTTTGCTTCTCCATTTCTCTTTGTAAAAGTCTGGCTTACAAAGGGCAAAGGTGAGAGACTGAAATTGTGAACCAGCACCAAGATAGGTCAAGGACAGCCCCTCCCCTTCCCTTTTCCATCATCAGGACTGCAGGCTTAGTCATGAGGATGGAGAGACTTTGCCAGCATCCAAGAGGCCAGAGCTTTGGGCAGGGTGATTGAGGAGGATGCTTCCTTCCCATGAAGGAGCCTCCAGACACATGGATTTCTGAGGAATCAGCTGGCATCAGTGGGGAGCTGCTGCCTCAGAGTAGAAGGACTCCAGGGCAAAGGATGACCCTGGGGGTAAAGCACAGTCATATACTGATGGTGTGGAGCTGGAATATTCTCTCTTTCACAGAAACTGATTATTATCAGGCACTTACCATTAGCCAGATTCTGGAGAAATGAGGGAAGGTACTCAATGTCCCAATTCCAGGTTCAGACCCACAGGAGTTACATTTAAGGGGAATTTGCTTAGTGTTCTGAACTCAGAACACACGTCCAACCCCTACCCTTGAGTTGAGCTTGTCATATTATTAGGGTGGAGGGAGCTCAAATTCTGCCTGCCACAGACAGCCTCTCCTCATTACTCTAGCCCTGTCTCCTGATGAAGAGCTGTATTTATCTTCCCAGTTTATACATAGAATAATGTACTGTTGTGTCTCGATCTGCTCCCTGCCCTCCTCTCTGGCCCCATCTCCTAGCACTCTCTCCCCAGGCCAGTTGTCACTGTATTGTCATTCAGCTCCAAACTTGTCCATATTTGCCTGCCCTGTGATAATGGAGGTGGGCTTTGTTAAGTGTTTTTCCTTTGCCAGTAGCATGATGCTCAGCCTTGTCCATAGAGGACATTGGAGGGACACTGGAGAAAGAAAGGGTTTTCTCTTCCTGGTTCCTCTGGGCCTCATTTTCCCAGGCTCCTGTCGGAAAGACCCAGGACTCAGGTCTTGAGAGCAGTTGGCTTCTGCTGTGCCAGATTCCCACAGAAGACCTTCTTCTCTAGTGCCTGGCTCCTGCAGAAGTGGCTTCTAGAGCTCCTGTGATGCCCAGTGCCTAGCAGCTTCCTGCTCCATCTTCTCTGGCAGTTTCCCAGAGGAACGCTACCAGCAAAATCACCCTCTTGTGAATGGCTTCCTCGGATGAATTCATAGTGGATTCTGAGCTGTGGCACTTCCGTGTGGACACTTTCTTCTGACATCCCAGAGGGCAGAGTCCTGGTAAGTCCCAGGCATCTAGTGACTTTTCTGCCATCCAGTGAGTCATGATGGTGCCCTCTCTGAGGTTCGGATCCCAGTTGTTGGCAGGGGGTTCTTCCTTGGGCACTAGGGCACTGTCTCAGCTATAGGCGTTGTGTGTGTGTGCACGCTCAGTCGTATCTGACTCTTTGCGACCCTATGGACTGCAGCCTGCCAGGCTCCTCTCTTGCATCTCCTGCATTGGCAGGCAGATTCTTTACTACTGTACTGCCTAGGAAGCCCAGGGACTGTGGCTGCTCTGTGTACCTGCTATTCTTACCCTGTATCAGACTCTCCAACTCTTATTGGCCAGATCCCCATTTTCCCCCTATTAATAGTTCTTTATATTAATATTTTATTTGAATTATTAGGTGGTTTCTATGTCCTGGTTGGACTCTATGTGCAGAACTTTGAGCAATACACTTGGTTGTCCACTAGTTTGAAATGAGAGATGTTGAGAAGTGTGGATCTGTTTATATTTATGGACAGTTACTAAAGGTTTGATTGGATGGTCAGGGACTTGGAAGGAACATGATTGGGAGATTAGTGACAAGAAAGTCTGGAGAAGAGGAACAAGACTAGACTTCACTCAGAAAAGGCACAAACTGTGAAGATATTTGCATTCCATGTGAATGCCCAAAGGGAATCCACTGTGGAGAAGGTTAGTAATCAGATAGACAGAATGACAAAGTGCTCTGAAGACATCAACCAGCCTCTCTACCAGCCACTCCAGTGCTCATTCAACGGGCCCATGAGTAAAGGAGCCATGGGGGCAGGGATGGAGGCTCTTCAGGGGCTTAGCAAGCAGCATGGACTTCCCATTGCAGTGACTGTGTGGGTAATACTGTGGCTAGGTGCCTGGTCTACCTAAAGCAGTAGACAGCACTGTCACTCTGATATGACACCATCCCTTGGGGCAGTTAGCCAGCCTCCAGGTGGTGGGTTGATTACAGTGCACCTCTTCTAACATGAAGGAAGCAGATATTTGTCATCATTGGAATAAACCCATTTTCTAGGTATAGATTTGCTTTCTCTGCATATAGTATGTCTGCAGCACCATCATCTGTGGCTCACAGCATGCCTTATCCACTTTCATGGCATTCTCCGTAGCATTGCTTCTGATCAAGTAACCCATTTCTCAGCAAAGGAAGTGTAGCAATGGGCTAATGTCAATCCCATGGAATTTACTGGTCTTACTATGGTGGCTCAGACGGTAAAGCATCTGCCTGCAATGTGGGAGACCCGGGTTTGATCCCTGGGTCAGGAAGATCCCCTGGAGAAGGAAATGGCAACCCACTCCAGTACTCTTGCCTGGAAAATTCCATGGACTGAGAAGCCTGGTGGGCTACAGTCCACAGGGTCGCAAAGAGTCGGAGACAACTGAGCAATTTTCACTTTCACTTTTGCTATATACCCTAGCTTCCCTGGTGGCTTAGATGGTAAAGAATCTGCCTTCAATGTGGGAGATCAGGTTCGATCCTTGGGTCAGGAAGATCCCCTGGAGAAGGGAATGCCTACCTAGAGAACTGCCTGGAGAATTCCATGGACAGAGGAGTCTGGTGGGCTGACTCGTGAAGAGTCAGACATGGCTGGGTGACTAACACACATTTTTCACACTATGTACCTGATTAACTGGAAGTGGCTGGGCTAATTGGAAGGTGCAATGACTGACTGAAGTCTCAGTTGCAATACCTTTTGCAAGACAATACCCTGAAAGGATGGGGTCCTGTCTTACAGGACATACTATATGCTTTGAATCAAAGACCATAATGTGGTATTATCTCTTCATAGCCAGAATACATGAGTCCAGGAGTCAAGAGGTAGAAATGGGAATTGCATCTTTTACTGTTAATATTAGGCCCAATAATTCACGCATAGGATTTTTGCTTCCTATTCAAGTATCCTTCAGCTTTGTTGGTTTGTAGATTTTAGTTCTCTAGTGGTAAACACTTAAAATAGGGGCTGCAACTGTGATTCCATTAAATTGAAAGGTGAAAGTTTGCCATTTTGGACTTCAGTCAGTCAGTTCAGTTGCTTAGTCATGTCCAGCTGTTCATGACCCCATGCACTGCAGCACGCCAGGCTTCCCTGTCCATCACCAACTCCCAGATCCTACTCAAACGCATGTCCATCGTGTTGGTGATGCCATCCAACCATCTCATCCTCTGCCATCCCCCTCTCCTCCCACCCTCAATCTTTCCCAGCATCAGGGTCCCTTCTAATGAGTTGGTTCTTCGCATCAGGTGGCCAAAGTATTGGAGTATCAGCATCAGCATCAGTCCTTCCGATGAATATTCAGGACTTATTTCCCTTAGGATCAACTGGTTGGATCTTCTTGCAGTCCAAGGGACTCTCAAGAGTCTTCTCCAACACTGTAGTTCAAAAGCATCAATTCTTTGGCACTCAGTTTTCTTTATAGTGCAACTCTCACATCCATACATGACTATTGGAAAAACCATAGCTTTGACTAGACAGACATTTGTTGGTAAAGTAATGTCTCTGTTTTTTAATATGTTGTCTAAATTTGTTATAGCTTTTCTTCCAAGGAGTAAGCATCTTTTAATTTCATGGCTGCAGTCACCATCTACAGTAATTTTGGAGCCCCCCAAAATAAAGTCTCTCCCTATTTCCATTGTTTCCCCATCTATTTGCCATGAAGTGATGGGACTGGATGCCATGATCTTAGTTTTCTGAATGTTGAGTTTTAAGCCTTCTTTTTCACTCTCCTCTTTCACTTTCATCAAGAGGCTCTTTAGTCTTTGTTCGCTTTCTGCCATAAGGGTGGTGTCATCTGCATATCTGAGGTTATTGATACTTCTCCTGGCAATCTTGATTCCAGCTTGTGGTTCATCCAGCCTGGTATTTCTCATTGTGGGAGACAATATACAGCCTTGACATACTCCTTTCCTGATTTGGAACCGGTCTGTTGTTTCATGTCCAGTTCTAACTGTTGCTTCTTAACCTGCACACATTTTTCTCAGGAGGCAGGTCAGGTGGTTTGGTATTCCCATCTCTTTAAGAATTTTCCACAGTTTATTGTGATCCACACAGTCAAAGGCTTTGGTGTAGTCAATAAAGTGGAAGTAGATGTTTTTCTGGAACCCTTTTGCTTTTTTGATGATCTAAAGGATGCTGGCAATTTGATTTGACTTCTTATGCCACAGAATCAAAAAGGACTTAATTCTACTGGTTGATCCTTATTACCAGAGGCTAATTGGATTGCAGGTACACAGTGAGGGAAAGGAAGACTATTTCTGGAACCTAAGGGATTTTCTAGGGTACCTCTTAGTACTTCCATGCCCAGTAGTAGAAGTTAACCAGAAACTACAGCAACCAAACACAGGCAGGATGACTGAGGACTCAGGCTCTTCAGGAACTAAGGTTTCAATCACTCCACCAGATAAAGAACCCCATCCAGCTAAGGTCCTGACTGAGCATGAGGGAAGCACAGAATGGTTAGTGGAGGAAGGAGCCATGCATTTTAGTTATGACCTCAAGACCAATTTCAGAAAGGAGAGCTATACCAGCTTTGCATACTTTGTCTTATTTATTTTACTTAATATGTTTATTTGTATATGCTAGCTAACTTCCCTCTCCTTTCCATTTTTATTTTCTGTACAAGTTGTTGAGGTTAACTATACAGTTTAGTCTTTAGATAGCAGATTACTCAGTAGGTCTGTGATGGATCCAGGAGCAATTAATATGGCTACAGTGATAGATGCAATGACTGTTAAGAGTGTGTGTCTCTTCATTGTGGGATAGTCTGAGCAATTCTTTACTTGGAAGGAGGATAGCTATACTTTAGGAGATGGAAACAAAACATTGTTTTATTGTTACATAGAAGTTCTAACATGTGCTGAAGTGCACTTGTGGAAACAGAGTCGCTGAAGGAGCGAACTGTGTGAGGAGCAGATCTGTTGCTTTTGGGCTCTAAACACTTCTCTGCCAGCTCTGTCAGAATGGAGGTGGGCTCTGCAAATGTTTCTTCTTGGCCCACTGGCATAATGTTAAGTCTGATCAGTAGTGAACCTGGAAGGGACATGGAGGAAGAAGAGATTTCCTCTTACGGGTTCTGTACATCTCACTTGCTAGACTCCTGAAGAGTGCACTTTCTCTAGCGCTCAACCTCAGAGGTTGACTTCCTGAGTTCCTGGTTCCTGTAAGTATGCTGCAGCCAAAAGAGCCTATTGGCCAGAGTCTTCTTCTGGCATCTTCTCTGGCAGTGTCCTTTTGGAAGCTACCAGCAAGGCACATCCAGCTGAATAGTCTTCCTAACATCCCCCCAGGTAACTCTGAAGCAGGTTCTCAGGTGTGGCACCCTCCTGTGGAAGGCCTGAGGGCATATAAATTAAGTAACTTGATAGCTCCACCATTATGAGTGAAATGGAATAAAAGATTTAAGCAAGGTGAAAAGGCAGCCTTCAGAATGGGAGAAAATAATAGCCAATGAAGCAACAGACAAAAAATTAATCTCAAAAATATACAAGCAACTCCTGCAGCTCCATTCCAGAAAAATAAACGACCCAATCAAAAAGTGGGCCAACGAACTTAACAGACATTTCTCCAAAGAAGACGTAAAAATGGCTAACAAACACATGAAAAGATGCTCAACATCACTCATTATCAGAGAAATGCAAATCAAAACCACAATGAGATATCACTTTACACCACTCAGAATGGCTGCAATCCAAAAATCTACAAGTGATAAATGCTGGAGAGGATGTGGAGAAAAGGGAACTCTCTTACACTGTTGGTGGGATTGCAAACTAGTACAGCCACTATGGAAAACAGTGTGGAGGTTCCTTAAAAAACTGCAAATAGTCCTGCCATATGACCCAGCAATCCCACTGTTGGGCATATACACCGAGGAAACCAGAATTGAAAGAGACACGTGTACCCCAATGTTCATCGCGGCTTTATTTACAATAGCCAGGACATGGAAGCAACCTAGATGCCCATCAACTGACGAATGGATAAGAAAGCTGTGGTACATATACACAATGGAATATTACTCAGCATTAAAAAAAAATTCATTTGAATCAGTTCTACTCAGGTGGACGGAACTGGAGCCTATTATCCAGAGTGAAGTAAGCCAGAAGGAAAAACAACAATACAGTATGCTAATGCATATATATGGAATTTAGAAAGATGGTAACGAGAACCCTGCATGCGAGACAGAAAAAGGAACGCAGATGTATAGAACAGACTCGTGGACTCTGTGGAAGAGGGCAAGGGTGGGATGATATGGGAGAATGGCATTGAAACATGTTAATTATCATATGTGAAACCAATCGCCAGCCCAGGTTTGATGCTTGGGGCTGGTGCACCGGGATGACCCAAGGGGAAAGAATCGGGAGGGAGGAGGGAGGGGGGTTCTGGAGGGGTAGCATATGTATACCCATGGTGGATTCATGTCAATGTATGGCAAAACCAACACAATAAAGTAAAGAAAATTAAAAAAAAAAAAGATTTACTGTTGGAATGAAGAGCATATGTCATTATGGGAACTGGTGAACTCAATGAAAAGCTATCTTCTCTCCATCTCATGGTGGGCCTGAAGTTGCTATAGGTCCCAGAGCTGGCAGTCAGGATGAAAAGCTGGAGGCTGAGTGGGGAAGAATAAGGACAAACGAACCTGCATGTGATGGCTAATTTTCTGTGTCAACTTGGCTATGCTACAGAAGCCAGATACTTAATCATACAGTCCTCCAGATGTGGTTAAAATCTCCAATCAGTTGACTTTCAGTAAAGGAGAATATTCTTTAATGTCATAATGATATGTGGGTGGGCCCAGTCTAAGCAGTTGAAGGCCATAAGAGCAAAAACTGAGGTTTCCCAGAAAAGAAGACATTCTGCCTCAACACTGCAGCTTTCAATCCTGTGTGAATTTCCACTTCTCCCACATAGATTGTGGGAGCCCAGCCTGCCCCACTCTTGCATGTATTCCTAGCAGCGCTGAGCACAGGGCTTGGCCTAGGGAGGATGCTCGATAAATATTTCCTGTCTGGAAACGACAACCATCTGTCGGAGTCGGTGTGAACAGAGCTCTGCCTTGGGGCAGGGGCGGAAGCTAAGGGACCGAGGAGGGCCTTTCCTGTCCTTAGATCCTATGACAGTGAGTGGGAAGCTCTCCAGACTGAGAATAGGTTTTTGGGAGACAAAGTGGGAAGGGAATCTGAGATCTATAAAGTAAAAATGAAAATTTAGGAGGAGTGCTGGAAGAGATGCAACTTTGGGGAGAATTTCTGAAACTTCGGCTTTGCTGGAGTGGTTGCTGCAGGTGAGGACTTATGTTGGCTGTCCCAGTGTGTCAGGCACTTTCTAAGAACGTCACATATATTAACTCACATCACCCTCAAAGCTTCCCCTTGAGATAAGTACTATTATGATCCCGTCTCATAGATGGAAAAAGGGAGGAACAAAGAGGGCAAGTAGCTGGGAAAAGATACATTTCACCCTGAGGGTGCTACTTCTCCAGGCACATCCTCTCAGGCAAAGGGAAGTGGCCCCTTTGTCTTTCATGATTAATTCCAGCTCAGACTCCCGCTTGGGTTTTCCAGAGTTTGCCAAGAAAATCCCATGAAGCTAAGTGGGTTTCTTATTTTCTCAGGGACCCCTGGTACACTCTGCATCAGCCCCGGTGGTCCTCCGTGTGGGGACAGATGTCTGTACAGATCTTTTCACTCAGAGCTACAGAGCGGGCTTTGTGGCTACATGTGTGATTCATAAAGTTTGCATTTTCCACAGGACTTGGTTTCCAGAACATTTTGGCCTAAGCACGCCAAGCTTTCAAGACTTTCAGCCGAGAAATGCTGTCCACAGATTGCTCAGCTACATACTTCCTTCCCACGGCTGTGAAGTTTGGCATGGGTGTTCTGTTATTGCTCCGGGATTGGATTTGGAGTTTTATTTTATTAATATTCTTTTCTGCAAGGATTTAAAGGGGAGGAGACCTGGACCAACATTAGTTTCTTTAGGTTCATCATTATTCCCCACTGACATCCACATTTGGCCTTTTTCTGTCATTTTCAACCCTGTTTACCACACTGACTCACATCTTCTGTATCCTGGGTGCAGTGCATGGAGATGAGTGTGACTTGTAGAAGAGGGAGTATGTTTATAGTCTATAAATTTGCAACCCTCACTTTATTTGAGTTTCAGAACCATGTTTACATTAATTTTTTCTAAGTCAAAATAATCTTGACTTCAGGGCAAAAGTCTGGTGCTGTGGGATTTGATCTTGGTCATGTTGGAAACCCCGCTCTGACTGTCCCTCCCCTGGGCTGTGAAAGCTCTCAAGACCATGCTGGCTGGTGACCTCAGGGAAGGTGTGTTGGTCCACAGGTTCCTCTAGTCACCTTGTCTAAGTCCACAAATTCTAGGATGGGTAGTATGGTGACTTCTGTGCCCAGCTCGGGCCCCAGATTGTTGCTAATACTGAGAGCATTGAGTCCTGGGTCTTGCCTCCCCACGAAGCTGGGAGGTCTGTCATCTTCCCTCCATGCTTCCAGGATATCCAACCTTGCCGTTCACGGAACCCCTGGGCCACCATCTTCTTCTACTTCTGAGGACCATCCCTCTTCCATTGTGGGTTGTGTCATGCTTGAAATAGGTGTGTTGGAATCCAGTCCTCAGAATGTGATCTGTCTTGGAAATAGTGTCATTGCAGATATAATTAGTTCAATTAAGATGAGGTTATACTGGAGTAGAATGGGCCCCTCACCTGACATCCTTATAGGAAGAGGAGACGCAGTGACACACAGGGAGAAAGCCACGTCATGACAAAGGCAGGGACAGAGACTGGAGTCATATAGCTGCAAGCCAAGGAGCTCTGAAGATGGTCATTACAGCAAACCACCAAAGCTGGGAATAGGCAAGGAAGGATTCCCAACAGGTTTCAGAGGGAGAATGGTCCTGCCGACACCTTGATCTCAGACTTCTAGCCTCCAGAACAATGAGAAAAGACATTTCTGCTATTTTCAGCCACCTAGATTGTTACAGCAACTCTGTCTTAGGGTCAGCAACTTACTGGTCCCTCGTATACTTCATCTTCCAGAATGGTCCAGCATACCCCGCCCTCAGTGGATATTTGGACTTACTTTGGTGGTGGATGTCCTTTCCAGGGACTGAGTATTGCAAAGGTGATGCTGAGAGCAGCCACTTTTCTTCTATTGACCAACCTTATTTATTTCTATCACTATTCAGTTCTAAGCAGAGCTCCATCATATGAGTAGGTGACCTGGGCTGGTTAAAGTTTGGAGCCATCCAAATGCATGAATTTTCCTTTCAGTTTACTCTTCCATTTTAGAGACCAAACTGAGTCTCCAGTTTGATCAAAGATATTTCTCAGAATTCTGATGGAGCAGGGCTCTCTGTGAGAGATGTAAGACTTGTAAAAGTCAAATGTTTGTGAAATGTGAACTTTTTCATATTTTTATGGCCCATGGATGCAATAATCAGGGCATGAGCCATGATATAACGAAAACCACCAATCAGTTTCCTTGTCTTTTATAGTGTTGAGATATTATTTCACTTAGCCTGGGGCTATATGGGTACTCTGTGTGTTGCTCTGAGTTTTGGTCTTTCTCTTCTTGGTGCTCTTTCCAGAAAGTCTCAGCCTTGAATTTCTCACTTATGATCACTCAGTCACCCTCAGTTTTAGGGCTCCAGTGTGACTACCCTTACTGGTCTTCAGCAACTTGACCCTTGCCCTGACTTTGGAGAGAAATAGCTTTTAGACTGGCTTCACTTTGCATTTAGTCCTGGGCTGCATGTCTGCTCCTGCTCCATGAACTGGAGTGAACATGGGGAGGGCACAGGCTGAGAAGAGATGAGGTCCTCGGGCTCTAGAGAGAGAGGAATTTCTCTGGAGTGGCCAGTGGGCCATTAAGTTATGGTTAAAGAGTGCATCTACATGTAAGAGAAGCAAGACTGAGCCTCAGCTGTTGACTACATGCTATGTACCAGGGGCTGTGCTGAGAAGAGTGATGAACAAACGAGACTTGAAATCCCTATTAGTCAACCAAAGACCAGGGACATGAGGCAGGACGTCCTGTGCTGGGAGGATCAGAACCACTTGGGGAAGTGGTGTGCTCTGCGATCAGGACCGTACTCGGAACAGAGGCTGCCCAGAGCCTCCTGATGGTGGCATGTGTTCGTGGAGGGCTGGAGTCAGGTCATTGGGGTGAAGTTCATTTTCCTTGTTAAGACTAGACGGTGGCTGTGGTAGATCTCATCAGGAGCATATTGACCAGTCTTCTGGATGTTTCCAGTGAAGGAGATGGAATTAATAAAATCTGTAGCTAACTCACATCTTCCAGCGAGATCTGAAGAGAAATGAGACATATACATAGAAAGAGAAGGAGCAGAAAGAAGAAAGGCTGACACTGGCCCCTGGCTCCAGTTCACAGTCCCTAGGTACGGCAGAGTAGTGCTCCGCTGTGTCCCGAGGGGCAGAGAGGCCGATTGAGATGCCACCCAGTGCGTGTTGTCTTCCTCATCCCTCACAGGTGGGTGTCTGTGTTGGGATGTCTGCTCTGGTCCAGGTACTGGCTTCCTGCAGTGGTCAGCACAGGAAACATCCATCACGGACTGGTGTGCGGAAGACTGAGAGGTGGCAGTCTCCAGATGGGCTGTCTGCATCCTCATTTTGCAGTTTCCTGCAGCTCACCAGGCCCCACTGTGATCTGAATGAAGAGCTGCAGCTTGTGTCTAGTCTTCACTCTTGGAAGGAGTGTCACCAACACCTACCAAGCAGCTTCTGTTGTAAGCAGGCTGCCTCGGGCAGCTGGAGAAATGGGTTAGCCTGATGAACCAACCTCCAAGGAAGCCCTCTCTTCACTTTAGAACCTTCTAACCTTTTACAAAAACACCTTATGTGGGTGACTGAAGCAGCTAGTCAGAAATATGCAACATACAACATGTATCACACGCTCAAACTTTTTGAGATTCATATGCAGTTGTGAGAAATAATACAGAGAGATCCCCTGCACACTTAACTCAGTTTACCCCAATGACAACATCTTGTAAAACCATGGTAAAATATCACAGTCAAGATACTGATGATCATACAGTCGAGCTATGGAACAGTTCCCTCACCACAATGACCCTTACCCTCCATGCCCACCCAGCGCCACCCCTTGTCCCTGGCAACCACTAGTCTTCTCCAGTTCTGTAATTTTGAAAGACATTTTTTTAAATATCAGGCTAATCCTGGTGAAGTTGGCTCTATTTTTCACTAGGGTCCTAAGCTGTCTGCCACTGGCTAGATAGAAATATGAAACAGCTGTTCTCCACGCTCTTTACATGGGCAGCATTGTGCTGTAGTGACTGGTAACGCAGGCTCTGCAGGTAGAATCATACAGGAATAAGTAGCCTCGTGGTCTAAGATAAGTTACTTAAACTTCATATGCAAATTAATGATCATAATAATAGGACCCAGAGATTGCTGAGGGATTAACTAAGGTAATAGATCCAGTGATTTAAGACAGTGCTCCTTGAGCGTTGAAGTGTTGGTCGCTCAGTTGTGTCTAACTCTTCGTGACCCCATGGACTGTAGCCGACCAGGCTTTTCTGTTCATGGAATTCTCCAGGCAAGAATACTGGAGTGGTTTGCCATTTCTTTTTCCAGGGGATCTTCCTGACCCAGGGATCGAATCTGTGTCTCTTGCATTGACAGGCGGACTCTTTACCAGTGAACCACCAGGGAAGCCCTACCAAAGGTTGACTTGGCCTTCATACTCATACATCAAGGATAATAGTGGGAATGATAGCTGTGCCCTGGGAGCGGCCTCATCAAGTGTCCTTATGGAGTCTCTGTGCCTCAGGTGGCCACAGTTACCAGTCCTGAGAGGGCAGCCTCGGGGAAAATGAGCAGGTTGGGACTTTTCTCTCCAAGGCAAGTTGGAATGCCATCTTCCTGGCATTGCATCTCACAACTGACCCAACAGGGTTGTAGAAATGCAAATGTCACATAAGTACACTCTTAGTGTTTGTCCATCCACTCGACACATCCCTGCTATTATAGGGTGTCCCTAGCTTCTTCATGCCTGTCAGCCTGCTGGGGAAAGATAGTGTCTTGCATTTAAGTTGCCTTTCTCTAGTGACTAGAAATGCTGAGCCTCCCTCCTGTCAGATGTTTATTTGCCATCTGCAGCTCATGAATTTGGGTTTCTAGCAACACCCTGGCCACCAGCTTGGCGCACCCATGAGGAGGCACCATGAGGTGGCTCGGGAGGAGGTGAGCAGTATTTACTGGTTTTACATAAAGATGGCTGCAGAAGCCGCCGCTGAGACCCTCCAGAGGGCCAACAGCTCCTGTTGGAAGAGAGCTTCCATGTGACACCAGACTCTCTCTGCTCTGGTGACTGTTCATCGTCATCCCGTGTCTGTGACTGTGCAGCTCCAGCCAGCCCGTCTGACCAGCAAGAGGGTCGTTCACAGATCCACGTGGTTCCGAGGCAGTATGGCTTGGCCAGTGGGAGGCCCTTGGCCTGAGGCCAACAGACCCAGGTTCAAATCCCAGCTGTCCCCACAGAGGGCATGGTGATGCTCCCCCAGCTCTCCTACTACGTGCCATCCTGCAGCTTCTGACCTGCCTCAGCCTGTCCTTAGGCCTCTGCACCCTTGGCCTCTGTGGCACTGTTTTTGCCAGTCCCTCTCCCAGCCCCTAGGACCACTCTTCCTCTCTGCCCTTCTCTGTTCGTGCAGTTCCTCCAGATAGCACCCACTGGGGCAGCTTCAGAGCATTTCCAGCCAGCCAGCTCCTAGGCCTTCACTCTCCCCCGGGCCCTTGCTGGCATCAGTGCCAGTTGGCAATCTGTTCCCAGGAATGCTCGCTGTGTCTACGCCTGAATGCATTTCTCTCTAAAGCTTCTGCTGGGAGTCCTGTCTTCATAAATGGTATTGAGTAGTCCCTCAAGCCAAAGACCTCAAGAGTCCACCCTTGGGTCCTCCATCTTTTTTCAGTCTCTTTCCCATGACTCCCCCACTGCCCGCTTAATGAAATCTGGGCTCTCTGGAGTTTCTCCTAACTTCTTGATTTTTCTCTGTTGATTTTCTAGCTTGTATTCTACATTCAGGTCAAATTGGACAGCTTACCATTGCTCAAATAATCATGTACTTCCTGGTCTCTGCACCTGAGAGAGCAAGATTTTTCAACCCTGGCACTATTGATATTTTCAGATAAATTGTTTGTGGTGAGGGGCTCTTCTGTGTATTACAGGATGTTTAACAGCATATCTGGCCTGTACCCAGTAGCATCACCTCCCTAGGCATGATTAAAAATGTCTCCAAAGGTTACAATATTCATCATACCAAAACTTTCACTATATTCAAAATACATTAAACTTTCCATGAGGTACATTGGACTGAGGATAATGTTTTATTTTAGATCCTTCTAATAATTATTTTTATTAAAAAATTTTTATAAAAAATTTTTATTTTAAAAAAATTAAAAAAATATTCTAAAGGTTGAATATTTTGAAATAAAGATTCTTCTTTACTTTCTACCATTAGAATGATATCATCTGCATATTTGAAGTTGTTGATATTTCTCCTGGCAATCTTGATTTCAGCTTGTGCTTCATTCAGCCTGATATTTCACATGATTTACTCTGCATATAAGTTAAGTAAGCAGAGTGACAATATACAGCCTTGATGTACTCCTTTCCCAATTTGGAACCAGTTCATTGCTCCATTTCTGGTTCTAACTGTTGCTTCTTGACCTGCACACATGTTTCTCAGGAGACAGGTAGTGTGGCTGGTATTCCCATCTCTTTAAGAATTTCCCACAGTTTGTTATCATCCACACAATCAAAGGCATTAGCATAGTCAATGAAGCAGAAGTAGATGTTTTTCTGGAATTCCCTTGCTTTCTCTATGGTCTATTGGATGTTGACAATTTGATCTCTGGTTTCTCTGTCTTTTCTAAATCCAGCTTGTACATCTGAAAGTTCTTGGTTCATGTACTGTTGAAGCCTAGCTTTAAGGATTTTGAGTATTAACCTTGCATGCATGTGAAATGAACGCAATTATATGATAGTTTAAACAGTCTTTGGCATTGCCTTTCTTTGGGATTGGAATGAAAACTGACCTTTTTCAGTCCTGTGGCCACTGCTGAGTTTTCCAAATTTGCTGGCATATTAAGTGCAGCACTTTATTATTATTTTTTTAATTTTCTTTACTTTATTGTGTTGGTTTTGCCATGCATTGACATGAATCTGCCATGGGTATACATATGTTCCCCTTCCAGAACCCCCCTCCCTCTTCCCTCCCTATTCCCTCTCTCTGGGTCATCCCGGTGCACAAGCCCTGAGGATCAAACCTGGGCTGGCAACAAAATAGAAAGCCCAGAGATAAATCCACACATCTATGGACACCTTATCTTTGACAAAGGAGGCAAGAATATACAATGGAGAAAAGTCAATCTCTTTAACAAATGGTGCTGGGAAAATTGGACAGCCACTTGTAAAAGAATGAAACTAGAACACTTTCTAACACCATACACAAAAATAAACTCAAAATGGATCAAAGATCTAAACATAAGACCAGAAACTATAAAACTCCTAGAGGAAAACATAGGCAAAACACTCTCCGACATAAACCAAAGCAGGATCCTCTATGACCCACCTCCCAGACTATTGGAGATAAAAGCACAAATAAACAAATGGGACCTAATTAAAATTAAAAGCTTCTGCACAACAAAGGAAACTAAAAGCAAGGTGAAAAGGCAGCCTTCAGAATGGGAGAAAATAATAGCAAATGAAGCAATGGACAAACAATTAATCTCAAAAATATACAAGCAACTCCTGCAGCTCCATTCCAGAAAAATAAGTGCAGCACTTTAATAGCATCATCTTTTAGGATTTTAATGGCTCAACTGGAATTCTATCACCTCCACTAGCTTTGTTCACAGTGGTGCTTCCTAAGGCCTACTTAACTTCACACTGCAGAACGTCTCGCTTGAGGTGAGTGACCACACCATTGTGGTTATCTGAATCATTAAGATCTTTTTTGTATAGTTCTTCTGTATAGTCTTGTCACCTTTCTTAATCTTTGCTTCTGTTAGGTCTTTGCTGTTTCTGTCCTTTATTGTGCCCATCGTTGTATGAAATTTTCCTATGATATCTCCAGTTTTCTTGAAGAGATCTCTAGTCTTTCCCATTTTATTGCTTTCCTCTATTTCTTTGCATTGTTCACGTAGGAAGGTTTTCTTTTCTCTCCTTGCTATTCTCTGGAACTGTGCATTCTGTTGGGTGTGTCTTTCCCTTTCTCCTTTGCATTTCGTGTATCTTCTTTTCTCAGCTATTTGTAAGTCTTCCTCAAACAACCACTTTGCCTTCTTGTATTTCTTTTTCTTTGAGATGGTTTTGGTTACAGCCTCCTGTACAATGTTATGATCCTCTGTCTATAGTTCTTCAGGCACTCTGTCTACCAGATCTAATTCCTTGATTCTGTTTACCACCTCCACTGTATAATCATAAGGGATTTGATTTAGGTCATACGTGAATGGCCTAGCAGTTTTCCTTACTTTCTTCAATTTAAGCCTGAATTTTGCAATAAGGAGCTCATATCTGAGCCACAGTCAGCTCCAAGTCTTGTTTTTGCTGACTATATAGAGCTTCTTCATCTTTGGCTGCAAAGAATATAATCGATCTGATTTCAGTATTGACCATCTGGTGATGTTCACGTATAGAGTCTTCTCTCATGTTGCTGGAAAAGGGTGTTTGCTACGACCAGTGCATTCTCGTGACAAAACTCTGTTAGCTTTTGCCCTGCTTCTTTTTTAGGTCTTATAGTGTGGCTAATGATGTGATCCTTATAGAACCAGATAGCAAGTGACATTCCTTTTTTTACAGTGGGGAGTGTGGATCAATCTAGAATGAATACTCTCTTCAGTGGGCTGTGGGATTTATGAATGACTTTTTTATATCAAATTTTCTTAAACACTCTTGTTATTCTTTTTTAAAAAATCTGATCCATCCTCAGATCTCACCTCCAAGATTTCTGAGCTTCCTTCCACTAGACCTCTATGTTCCCAGTATGATGGAATGTGAGGTCTCCCTCTCCTATAAGGTCTACACTTTGACCCTCTTATGGGCCTTTGACAAATTCTGCTTTGTAGTGTTGGTATTTGGTTACTTTTCTCTCCGGCTCTGATGTGTATACTCCTTGAATGTACAAGATGCCTTAAACCCCCTTTAGATCTGGTCACTGATTGGTGAAACTCCAGCTATGTGACTGGACTCCTTGAGTACATAACAGTCATCATGTACCATGAGCTGGTGACAGTGCTGAACTGTAGGTGATATGAGGTCCTTCCGTGGATTATCCAGGACACTGTTGACTGAAAAATAAAAAAAAAAAAAAGCACCACATGAGAGTTGTGAGTTAAGTTTTATTTAGGGCGAAACGAGGACTATAGCCTGGGAGACAGCATTTCAGATAGCTCTAAGGAACTGCTCTGAGGAGGTAAGGTAAGAAGGTCAGTATTACAAATGATTTTAGTGAAGGGAATATGTGTAGTCATTTAGGCAGAGGGTTGCAGGCAGTCACAAGGAGCAGATGCCCCGTTAATGATCTTAATGCTTTTCTAGATATGAGAAGATGCAATAATTTGGGCTCATAAAATCTTCTTTTAAAATATCTAACTGTCTGAAGGTCTGTTCTGCCAGTTTTTGCCAGAGAACAGAGTGCCTTATTCCTGATCTCCATCCTGAACTCTTTTCAGTGTGTGTTGAAGGTCAGCTGCTTCTATGGCTAGTGACTTCATCCTTGTAGAGGCAGATGACAAGTGCAGTTTTTCAGTTGGTAACACAAAGATCTTTGATCTGCTCTGCCACTATTTCATTGGGGCTCTGGCTAGGTCTCATACCTCTTCCATCTCAGTATCCCATCCATATAGTGGGGGAAAGAGACCCCAGGGATCTGGCAAGACTCCATTTAAGTGCACTGACCCATTGAGAGGAAAGCTTCTCCATTTATTCAAGGGCTATTTTCACTAATCTGTGCATTTTAGACCAGGAAATAGTGGTGTGATTTTTCAGTAAAATACTCCAGTGATTACCTGTCTTTAGATATCTTTCACATAAAGAGCTTATGTTCAGGAAGTACTCAGCAGGTTGGAAGTGAAGACTGAAATCCAATTCCAGTCGCTCCTGGCCTAGATCCCTCTCTCTGCTCCTCAGATGTTTTCCTGTAGTTTTGGGAACTTCTGGAAGCAGGGACCAACTTACAGCCATGGCCGAAAACCAAGACCCTTAATTCAGAGCATCACGTCTCTGGGAAGGTTCAGAAAAGCTTTGATTTTTAATAGAATGCTGTCATTCAGGAAATCAGAGAGGGGTAGTTTAGGGGCAAGAACTTCATTTTTCAAGAGGCACCTGAGATATGTGAGGGACCTGGAATTATAGCTGCTGCAGATTAGGAAAAGAAAAGGTGTTCCCCTCTCCATACGTTGCTGATTTTGGAGGACCAAGGGTGCAGAGTATGGGGACCACAGATAAGGGAGGAGGACATTTGCTTGGTAAGCATTAATAGTTATAACAGTGCCTTGCTCATCTAGAACTATGGGAGTAAGATTTACCATGACTGGATTTCTCAGAAAATAGAATATTATCCCTGTGAGTAGATTTTGAAAAAGTATTATTATTGGGGGAGAAATCTTTCTGATAGGTGTTGCATCTTACCTGGCTCCTTAAAAGGAGCACATGGAATAGCATTTTACTTCTTCCGCGATTCAGCCTTAAAGCCCATCGTATATACCTGAGCTTTAGCAAGTCTCATGGGTTTAGAAACACGTCCCATGCTTTTCCTTCCAAGCCCCTGGACCTTTGTCTCCATGTATCTGCATCCTGTGGGTCTTCCACTCTGTGTTCTCCCCAAAGCATACACAGTGAGTGCCAAATAAACGTCTTCGAATGAACATCTTAGGGTCATAAAGACCCCTATCATTTTGAAGTCCTGTTCAGTTAACAAAGCACTTTTATTGTCTTTTGCGTAACAATAACATCCTCAGGGACTTCCATGAGGGAGGGACTCCTGTTCCTTCATCCTTTCACTCTCTCTGCAAACATTTCATTATCTTCTCGTTTGTCCTGGCATGATGCCAGGCATCAGAGGCATTAAGATGAATGCCACCTGCTTCCTTCCCTCAAGAAGCTGATGATCTAAAATTTGTATGAAGAACATGGACACTATTGAGTATGGAAAGTGCTCTGCCGAGTTGTGTCCCACCTGCAGCACGGAGAAGAGTGTGGTTCCCCTGAATCTGATGGCCCAAGACAAAGATATTTAAAAAATTTTTTTTGGTTTCCCTCATCCTCCTTTCTTTTCTTATTGTCACTTCTTGATATACCTGGTGTGTGCTTGCATGCTCAGTCATTTCAGTCATGTCCAACTCTCAGTGACCCTGTGGACTGTAGTCCTCCAGGCTCCTCTGTCCATGGAATTCTCCAGGCAAGAATACTGGAGTGGACTGCCGTGCCCTCTTCCAGGGGATCTTCCCAACCCAGGAAATCAAACCCACATCTCCTGTGTCTCCTGCATTGCAGGCAGATTATTGCTGAGCCTCTAGGGAAGCCTGATATACCTGCTATACACGCTGTTACCAACCCTTCTTTCCTCTTATAATCTGCAGTTTCTAATCTACTCATTTCTAGGAAATGGGTTGAATTTGTATCCTTTCTTCATAGCAGTGGGTTTCAACTCTGTCTGGCTGCACTTGACAGGCACCTAGGAATTCATTAATCCCTGTACTGTGTCCTGGGCTCAGAGATTCTGATCTAATTAGTCAGAGTGGGTCCCAGACTCCTAGCTGATGCTGGTGTGCAGCCAGAGGTTAGAACTGTTTTATAGGCAATTCTGAATCTGTAGATTCTGATGAGGCTTGGAGATGGCCCTAGACTTTCTAGAAGATTAAGGGAATGGGCTTTGTGACAGCTCTTTTCTAAGACAGAATCTATTTTTAAATCACTGAGATGTGAAGACCCAGTTCTGGCCTCCATGCAGGTTGTAACAGCCAGTGGAAGAGTCAACGGATGGAGTGATCCAAGGCCAAGAAACGGCTTCATCCATGTTCCAGGATGTCTTAAAACCTCACAAGCAGTCATGAGAGTAGTGGAGAGGATTCCTAATCAGGTGTTTTAAATCTCAGCTAATCAATACTGGTGCTAACAAGGGGCCAGAGATTTTCTCATAATAGCCAGATCATCAAAATTTGAGTCTATAAATTGAGAGGCTTCAAGATCTATGGTTTGAAAATTGAATATGAGCTATTTATACACCCAGAAAACTTAACTGTAACCTGACATCGATAAAATATATCTAGGAGGACAAAGTTTCCAAAGTAGTGACAAGCTGTCACCTTCTAATTTGTGAAAAATCTTCTTTCAAAAAATCAATCAATTCAGGCTTTGACTGCATCTGGTTGTTGGTGATGTGAGTCCGCTTAGCAGCCACATGGTGCTACTGGCACATTCAGATAACTGCAGTCAATTGGCAAGCATTAATCACACACTTGCTATGGGCCTAGCACAGAGGAACATGGACTTGTATGAACACAGCTACATTCTTTGTGGCTCTTGCTGTCTTTTGAGACTGACTTCAACCTTTTTAATGTATGGAGATGAAATCATAATCCAGAAGTATCTTATAACTGCCTCCTCCAGCCCGTGGGGTCATGCACAGCAGAAAACAAGGACTGAAAAAGTCCGTGGGGTAGGAAGCGCTTTACGGCCCTTGTTCTCTGAGCCTGAAACTCAGGGTGATAGTCACCCTCCCTTGATTTCACCCAGGAATAGTTAATGCACAGACTAAATGAAGCAATTTCATGTAAAAGGTGTGTAATGGTCATTCATTTTGTGAGGAAGTAGAGATGACTTTATCACGATTTCATTCATGGTCTGTGACCTCAAGGAAGTCACAGTTGCTGATGGAGGAAAGACAGGTGCTTGGCTTATTCTAATATAAAAGGAAACAGTGATAGTGGTAGTCATGATACTGATGATAATGGCAGCTCCTTTTTGGTAAGTGCTCCGTGTGGGCTGAGCACAGTGTTCGGTTCCTATCCGGCACACATAACCTACCTGTTCTGTCATGTTGGTGTCCTTACCATCATATGCTTTTGAGAAAACTGAGAATGTGAGAGGTTGGCTAATGTGCCCAGGTTCACACAACCTGCAAGGAACCTTCCCAGGATCCAAATTCAGGCCCATCTCCATCACCTAAGCACTTAGCATCAGTGGTGCATCCTATAAAGAGAGGCCTGAATGAGATTCTTTGGGGGTTGGATGGGGGTTCACACTCGTGGATAGGGGCTGGATTTAGTTCTCCCAAAAGCAGACCCCGAAACGAGGACTTGGGTACAAGTAGTTTATTGGAAGGGCTTCCCTAGTTCAGTGGTAAAGAATCCACCTGCTCATTCAGGAGATGTGGGTTCAATCCTGGGGTCAGGAAGATGCCCTGGAAAAGCAAATGGCAACCCACTCCAGTATTCTTGCCTCGGAAATCCCATGAATGAAGGACCATGGTGAGGTACAAGTCCATGAGGTTGCAAAGAATTGGACATGACTTAGCGATTAAAGAAACAAACTAAAAACCAGTTTATTGGGAGAGGATCTCAGGAGGACTGGTTCAGTTTAGTTCAGTTCAGTCGCTCAGTTTTGTCTGACTCTTTGTGACCCCATGGAATGCAGCACACCAGGCTTCCCTTTCCATCACCAACTCCTGGAGGTTGCTCAAACTCATGTCCATCGAGTCAGTGATGCCATCCAACCATCTCATCCTATGTCATCCCCTTCTTCTCCTGCCTTCAGTCTTTCCCAGCATCAGGGTCTTTGCAAATGAGTCAGTTCTTTGCATCAGGTGGCCAGAGTATTAGAGTTTCAGCTTCAGCATCAATCCTTCCAATAAATATTCAGGACTGATTTACTTTAGGATTGACTGGTTGGATCTCCTTGTAGTCTAAGGGACTCTCAAGAGTCTTCTCCAACACCACAGTTCAAAAGCATCAATTCTTTGGCACTCAGTTTTCTTTATCGTCCAACTCTCATATCCATACATGACTACTGGAAAAAATCATAGCTTTGACTAGACGGACCTTTGTTGACAAAGTAATGTCTCTGCTTTTTAATATGCTGTCTAAGTTTGTCATAGCTTTTCTTGCAAGGAGTCAGTGTCTTTTAATTTCATGGCTGCAGTCACCATCTGCAGTGATTTTGGAGCCCCCCAAATAAAGTCTGTCACTGTTTCCATTGTTTCCCCATCTAATTGCCATGAAGTGATGGGACCAGATGCCGTGATCTTATTTTTCTAAATGTTGAGTTTTAAGTCTGTTTTTCACTCTCCTCTTTCACGTTCATTAAGAGGCTCTTTAGTTCTTCTTCACTTTCTGCCATAAGGGTGGTGTCCTCTGTGTATCTGAAGTTATTGATATTTCTCCTGGCAATCTTGATTCCAGTTTGTGCTTCATTCAGCCTGGCATTTCGCATGATGAATTTTTCATAAAAGTTAAATAAGCAGATTGACAATATACAGCCTTGACGCCTTCCCTGATTTGGAACCAATCTATTGTTCCATGTCCAGTTTTAACTGTTGCTTTCTGACCTGCATACAGATTTCTCAGGAGGCAGGTAAGGTGATCTGGTATTCCCATCTCTTGAAGAATTTTCCACAGTTTGTTGTGATCCACACAGTCAAAGGCTTTGGCATAGTCAATAAATTGAAAGTAGATGTTTTCCTGGAATTCTCTTGCTTTTTCAATGATCCAGCTGATGTTTGATCTCTAGTTCCTCTGGCTTTTCTAAATCCAGCTTGACTATCTGGAAGTTCATGGTGCACATGCTTTTGAAGCCTGGTTTGGAGAATTTTGAGCATTGCTTTGCTAGCTTCTGAGATGAGTGCCATTGTGCAATAGTTTTAACATTCTTTGGCATTTCCTGTCTTTGGGATTGGAATGAAAACCGACCTTTTCCAGTCCTGGCTTATTGAGTGTGGTGCTTTTACAGCATCACCTTTTAGTATTTGAAATAGTTTAACTGGTATTTCATCACCTCCACTAGCTTTGTTTGTAGTGATGCTTCCTAAGACCCACTTGACTTCTCATTCCGGGATGTCTGGCTCTAGATGAGTGATCACACCATGGTGTTTATCTGGGTCATGAAGATCTTTTTTGTATAGTTCTTCTGTGTATTCCTTCCACTTCATCTTAATATCTTCTGCTTCTGTTAGGTCCGTAGAGTTTCTCTCCATTATTGAGCCCACCTTTGCATGAAATGTTCTCTTGGTATCTCCAATTTTCTTGAATGATCTCTAGTCTTTCCCATTCTATTTTCCTCTGTTTCTTTGCACTGATCACTGAGGAAGGCTTTCTTATCTTGTTATTCTCTGGAACTCTGCATTCTGTTGGGTATATCTTTCCTTTTCTCCTTTGTCTTCCACGTCTCTTCTTTTCTCAACTGCTTTATACTTTATGACCATTATATCTACTACTGTGGGCAAGAATCTCTTAGAAGAAATGGAATAACCCTCATAGTCAACAAGAGAGTCTGCAGTCTCAAAAACGACAGAATGATCTCTGTTCATTTCCAAGGCAAACCATTCAGTATCACAGTAATCCAAATCTATGCCCCAAGCAGTAATGCTGAAGAAGCTGAAGTTGAACGATTCTATGAAGACTTACAAGACCTTCTAGACTAATACCCCCCAAAAATGTCCTTTTCATTATAGGGGACTGGAATGCAAAAGTAGGAAGTCAAGAGATACCTGGAGTAACAGGCAAATTTCGCCTTGGAGTACAGAATGAATCAGGGCAAAGGCTAGTAGAGTTTTGCCAGGAGAACACACTGATCATAACAAACACCCCCTTCCAACAACGTAAGAGAAGACTTTCCACATGGACATCACCAGATGGTCAACACCAAAATCAGATTGATTATACTCTTTGCACCCAAAGATGGAGAAGCTCTGTAGAATCAGCAAAAACTAGACCAGGAGCTGACTGTGGCTCAGATCATGAACTCCTTATTGCCAAATTCAGACTTAAATTGAAGAAAATAGGGAAAACCACTACAATACTCAGTTATGACCTAAATCAAATCCCTTATGATTATACAGTGGAGGTGCTGAATAGATTCAAGGGATTAGATCTGACACAGTGCCTGAAGAACTATGGACAGAGGTTCAAGACATTGTACAGGAGGCAGTGATCAAGACCATCTCCAAGAAAAAGAAATGCAAAAAGGCAAAATGGTTGTCTGAGGAGGACTGGTTGGGAGTCATCATATGAGACAGAGGGAAGGGCAGGGCAGGGAAGGCCACCAAGTCACGGTACATAATCAAGAAGTTCCTCCTGTGGACGACTGGATGTCAGCCCCACTAGGGCACTTCTGAGACAGTGCGCACCTACCTCAGAGCTGTCCTACCTCATTGGTGAGGAAGCTGGAACTTGTTACCATGCTACCAGTTGTTATTGCTTGAGGGCCACTTCTAAGGGCATTCCCTCTCAAGTCCTCTGGCTGCTGGCAGAGCAGGCTCAGATTTCTCATCAGACATCCCCAGGCATTAGGACATGTGCTCTCCTCTAGGCCTGTCTTAATCTGTAGGTCCTGGAGGTCCGGGGTGAAGGATGGCAATGCAAGTCCTCCCCAACCTGTGCTAGGGAGGCTGTGTGGTGTGCTTGACCCATACCACTAACTCTTCTTCAGGATTAGTGGTTTCCACAGGGGTGAGGCAAGCCCAGCAAAAAGGAACTTCTTACCAGTAAACAGGCATGGGTACTTTGGAGACTTTCTCTCAATGATCAGAATGATGTCCTGGCAATTCAAAGTTCTGGGAGTTTGTTAATAAACCAATGTAGAAGCCTTTATTGACTGAAAAAAAACCCAAAAGCCTAGCACAACCTAAAAGTTGAGAATTACGTTTTGTTTGGTGGACAAAACTGAGGACTTTAGCTCAGAAGACAACCTCTCAACTCTTACCAAAGAGGTAAGGAAAGAGCCTGAATGTATAGAAGTTTTGCCACAAAACCCAGGTAGTTGGAACATCAAAAGATTATGGTTATAGACCAAACATCTCAAGTTAATGAACTTAGTGTTTTTATCCATATGAGGAGATGCAAGAGTCTGAGCTCATTGCCATCATTCATCAGCTGTCTAGGGCCACTGCCCTGTTCTTTCCTTTTCTGAGTCCCTCGGAGTACTCAGTTAGGGGTGCCTGCAGTGGCTGCTGGTCCTTTGTTTACTGATATGTAAGACAGCATTTTTCATCCGTACCTTTGTAGGCAAAGTTTTCAAGCCCTGCTAGACTTCAAGGCAGTGGACCTGGATTTGACTGTCAGCTTGGGTAATGTTGGGGCAGGTTCTCAGTAGTGAAGAACTGCCTGCCAATGCAGGAGATGTAAGAGACACGGGTTTGATCCCTGGGTCAGGAAGATTCCCTGAAGAAGGTCATGGCAACTCACTCCAGTATTCTTGCCTGGAGAATCCCATGGACAGAGGAGCCTGGCGGGCTATAGAGTCGCAAAGAGTAAGACACAACTGAAGCAACGTATCACACATGCACAGTAATATCAACCAGGTCAGCCTTTTTGGGTTGGGTTGACTGGATTCCATTTCACCCACCACATGTCTGGACCCTCTTTGGGGAACATGGTACTAATGACACACTGTGTGATCTCTGCAGTTCATGAATAGCCATTTCCAGACATGGACACAGAGCAGCGGAAAGGAGCATGGGCTTGGGAGCCAGGGGCCAGGATAGAGTCCTGCTCCACTGTTTACTGGCTGAATCACTTTAGGCAAGTCCCTTAGTGCTTTTGAGCCTCATGTCCCTCATTTGTAGGATGGAGATAAAAATACTCAATTATTTTTACTGTTGTTGTGAGAATTAGGTCAGATAGCAGTGCTTTGAATTGGAGAAGGCACTGGCGACCCACTCCAGTACTCTTGTCTGGAAAATACCATGGGTGGCGGAGCCTGGTAGGCTGCAGTCCACCGGGTTGCTAAGGGTTGGACACGATTGAGCGACTTCACTTTCCCTTTTCACTTTCATGCTTTGGAGGAGGAAATGGCAACCCACTCCAGTGTTCTTGCCTGGAGAATCCAAGGGATAGGGGAGCCTGGTGGGCTGCCGTTATGGGGTCGCACAGAGTCGGACACGACGAAGTGACTGAACTGAACTGAACTGAATGCTTTGAATGGTCTGTGGGACCTAGCAAGGACTCAGTAAATATTAGCTTCTTATTATCTTCACTTTGACCCAACCGGGATCCTACTTGGTGGAGGCAGGAGGGAGCACTCCAGTGCTTTGTGAGCCTGAAAGCAGTCCTGACGTCATGGGGACAGATGCTCCTTGCTTGTCTCCATCTGTCATTGTGAGGCTTTCTTCTCTTCTACAATTAGACATATCAGGTTCAAAAGAGTCATTGTCTCATACTAATGAATAGATTAATAACCTCCCTCCCCAGATGTAGGAGTCTTTATCAGCCTCTTGAAATGTTGATGATGTCTCTGAAAAGGAGCTTTAGGGAGGCACTCCTAAATAAACCATTCATCCCTGCTCTACCTGAGCCCCACCCTTGGCTGAGAGGTGGGAGCTTGTGGCCAGGGCACAGTGTACTGGCCTGGGGGTCAGTTAGGGGGCATGTGAAGTGGCCGCCCACAGGCCAGCCACTAACCAGCACATGGGGAAAGATGAAAAACCTGACTCTAGTATTGGGGGCAGGAAAAAGGCTAAAGGAGCTAAAGAAAGGAAAAGGAATGCCTTTCAAGCTAGGGGTCAAGCTTGCAAATCAACAGTGTGTTGAAGCAGGCCCAGCACTGAAGTTGAGATGATGATGGTCACTGTACCCTTGCCTCCCCTCTTGAGAAGGCCTTCTTGCTGACTGCTGTGCCCTTGACTGAATCTCTCCTTGCTTGGTGTCAGTGTTGAGGACTGAGCATTGTCAGTTTCATTTTCCACTCTGATTTGGGGTGCAGACTACTTAAATCAACGTGTTTCTCTTTTGTCTTCCCAAGGAAATCCAACCAGTGTTCTGTTTCCTTTAGCCCTGAATGTGAATTTCAGCTGTCTGATGTTGGGGGGCAGACCCTTTAACTGACAGAAGATCCCTGCTCCCCTCTGGTGGGGAGCCCTACCCCTTCAGCTTTTGATGAGATCTGACACATGTTTACCTTCCCTGCAAAAAGTCAGCAGCCCATGAAGGAAGCAGAGCTTATTTAGAATGATACTCCCTCCAAGTTGAGAATAGTATCAGAGTCTTTTAACAAATACAACCGAATTTCATATTTATTCTTCTGCTTTCATAATGGAAGTTGACCTATCCTGAAATAAACTATATGTTTTTTAAATTGTCTACCAGATCTCACACAGAAAATATTAGGGTTTTTTTTCCCCCTCTCTAGAATTAACATTTTAATTTTAGAGACAGAGTTGAATGAAAAACACTGAGGCCAGGGTATCTAACATTTCAAGAGAAAACAAACAAGACTTTAAAAATGGTGAAGTTCATCAGGACAGGCCCCATCCTAGGTTTGACCAGTTTGTTGGAGCTAAACGTCTTTGTCAGAAGGATTGGAAGTCTGAGCAAAGCCAACCACCAGCTTCCAAATTGATTTTCAAACCAAAATTGGAACAGTTCTCAAATGCTCCTGGGATCTGGGGCTATTAATACTGAAGAACAATGAGAAGGAAAAAGTGAGTGTGTAAGAGGTGATTTATGACCGAAAGGAAGTTGCAAGCTTGGAAACTTGTATGCAACCCAATCACAGACCCCTCTGGAGATGTTCCAGGGAAGAGATGGAGAATGTAAAGGGAAAGCATTTCCGAGGGATATTAAAACTTATAAAAGGAGGTAATGTGGGCTTTGGGCCTGAAATGAGCAGGCGAGGAGCTGACCACGTTGAATTTCTCATAAACACAGCAGGCTTTTGTGCAGCTGTCATCAGCCCCGGGACACCCCACGGGCCTGCTGTTGTACTTATTTCTTACCATTAGTCCATCACCAAGCAGGTTAAATGGCAGGAAGAGAGTCTCCTCACCCAAGAGTGTGGGACTGCCTGACCACTGCTGTGCAACCAGAGTCTCGGCTTACGAGTCAGGTTCTTGGGTGTCAAGCCACAGCTCCGGAGGCTGACCAGGAAGGCCAGCGATGGCCCAGTGGGTGTGGAGGTACACAGGACTGTGAGGTCAGGCAGGCAGAGCCTGGCCAGGTGTTCTGGGAGTGGGCATCTGGCCTCATCATTTCTGTTTTCATAATTCTTACAGAAGTTATTATTATTTGTACCTTTATTGATAGAACTGATACACAATAAATTACACATATGTAAAGTGTATAACTTGCACACTTTCTATATAAATGTATATGGTTATGGACATATATGGTGGCTCAGATGGTAAAGAATTCCCTGGTGGCTCAGATGGTAAAGAATCTGCCTGTACTGCAGGAGACCCAGGTTCTATGCCTGGGTTGGAAAGATCCCCTGGAGGAGAAAATGGCAACCCACTCCAGTATTCTGGAGAATTCCATGGACAGAGAGGAGCTTAGTGGGTTATAGTCCATGTTGTTGCAAAGAGTTGGACACAGCTGAGTGACTAACACACACACAGACATAGATATACATAGGTATCTTTATTTGAAGTACTGGGGAGAATCGGTAGATTCATAAAATGCTTTGTGTACAGGGCATTCTTGCAGGATATACACCAATCACATTCATTTGGGGTAAGACAAACAAAAGGAGGAAGGGCTACTGAGATGCACTTCCAGCTATCAATCCCTGAGGGATCAGAGGTGGGACCAGTTGCAAATATACACAAGTTCACCAAATGGCCAGGCAAGTGTCTCTAAAGAATGAACAGGTATTTATCCAGTCTAGGAGGTGAAAACAATACTTTACACTGGTGTAGTCTTTTATGGCTTCCTGAGTGGCTCAGCAGTAAAGAATCTGCCTGCAATGCTGGAGACACGGGTTCAATCCCTGGGTTGGAAAGATACCCTGGAGAAGGAAATGACATCTCAGTATTCTTGCTTGGGAAATCCCATGGACAGAGGAGCCTGGCAGGCTTAGTGACTGAGCAAGTCTTTTTATAATTTTTGAAATGTTATGTTACCCGGATTTCACTGGAGAGGGACAACATATCTAGATTGTTATTTTGTTTACTAGTAATCATCATTTAAGTCTTCTCTTTAGAAGTCATTTGATGGCTCAATGGGAGAAGGTAGAAGGGATTCACATCACTGGAGAGCTGTGGCCATTTCCAAGATCTGCAGTCCCATTGGAAAAGCCTTGGAAGGACTGACCAGATGGCTGTCCACTGTTAACACTGCATCTACCTGCAGCATGAATTTCAATGCTCCGTTTTCCAGACCATGCCTCCTGCAAATGCACACTGTTGCCAACAGAATGAAAATGGAGAAAATACTGTGTGTTTAATCAGTGTTTGCCAAGGAATGGGCGGAGAGAGGGCAGGGCTTCAGAAACATTTGGGAATGAGGAGAGAGCTGGTACATGGAGAAGAGTCAAGCCATTTATGATGTGCTTAGGACCAGAATTGTTGGCACCATATGTTTACTGGTGCCCCAGGATCTCCACTCCCAGTCTCCCCTTCTGCCAACTGGCATTCTAGCTGACTTACCAGTTCTTGAGAACATCACCTCTGATCTCCCTTTGAATGTTTCAGTTCTATATTCAAAAATGGGATGAGGAAGAAATTTCTAAAAGCAAGGGTGTGGCTAGCTGTGGAGGCAGAAGTTCCATTTGGAGGGAGCATCTAGAAAAGCAGTCCCCCCCTACCCAAGTATGTGTCAAAGAGCTGGGTGGTCAGCAGCCCTAAGACAGGGCAAGACCAGGAGTTCTATGTCTTCCCAGAAATGGGCCTGGCGGGAAGGTCAACCCTGTCATCATCAAACTGCTTCTGACCAGAAAACATATACTACCCTGTACTTTTCAATCCTCCGTCCTGAGAATTTGGGAGAGCACCAAAGGCCCAAGTTTCCTTGGTGATGCTTGTGCTTTGCAGTTAGCCCTGTGGAGCACACAGTAGGGATGCCCTGCAGGAATCATCTCTCCTGCACAGCCTGGTTTGCATCCAGGATGTCTCCAAGGGTTTTGAATTGGAAAAGAAGTGACATCTTCCCTGCAGTGTCAGCAGAGGTAACCTTGAACTCTCTGGTTTCAGTGTAGTGACCTAGGATATCAGTCTGGCTGCAATTTCTTGTGGACTAATGGCAATTATCTGACATCTGAAAGAGACCTGTGAGGCTTTCCTAATCATCTTCTGCCTTCACTTCCTTAAAGGCGTGGCTACTTTTTATTTTGTCAATAGACACACATGCTCATAATACAAATTCCAAAAACACTGAAAGGAAAGTCATGGCCATTCTTCCTTCTTCTGCCCCACCACTAGTTTGTCCACTGACATTCAAAGGAAGAGAAAGGGTTTCTACAGAGCAGTAGGAATCTGACAAGAACAACCTCTTCCCAGCAGAACCCAAGCTGTGATACCTTTAAGAAAAGAAAAAAAAAAAAAAATCCACTAAGAAAGCGTAACTGATTGGCTTTGCTCACCAGGCTCTCTAAACCCAGTGTGTGAATCTGAGTCTCTGTCAGTAGAGAGCCCTTAGGGAACTGGGAAGAGTGACTGACAGTAAAGAACCTTATTTTCTTGTCCAGATTTACCTACAGATTGAGTGAGAACATGAGTATTTTATCACCTAAACACTTCAAAAATCACTAAATATGTTTTGCTATAAAAGCCAGTCATAATCTATCAAAATATTAACCTTCAATGATTTTATGGTAGCACTTAGAATTGCAAAATTTATACCTGGTAAGTATTTCATTTATTACCAACTTGAGGAACATGGTGTTGTACATGAGTGAGGTTTCTAAATCACAGAGGTTTGGCGTTTAAGTATGCATTTTATTTTCTAACACTACTGTTATTCCAATCATTTTAGAAATCCTTTTCTTGTAATTTCCTTCAGGTCAATTTAGGACAAGTGTTATTTTTTATGTCACCTTTTATAAAGGTATGTTTCATTCTCAGTAAACAGAGCACCTTTGACACAAGTTACCAATTTCATGAAGACTTGGGGTAGTCATAATAAATAGACATTGTTTTCCTGGGTTCTTGGTTTCAGTAATGTTTTTAGGGACTATCACAGTATGCAGGGCAGCTTGGCCTCCAACTGTTCTGCTTTTATTAATGGTACTTCTCCTCTCCCATTTCACGGTCTGTCCTTCTTGTGTCTTCCTTTGTCCTGAGTGTGTCTTGTTGTATGTGGGATTCCTGATAACTTCTCTGAGTTGAAAGGTTGACCTTACTAGGGGTCTAGTCTCTATCTCTAGATATTACAGACATTCCTGCAGGAAATTATGACTTAGCAACCATGGTATCCATGGTGTTTAGTTAGGGCTATGGGGTGTCTGTGAAGAGGCTCAGCAACACTGAAGCAGCGTGCCATGGAACAGTCTGTTTCAGCTTTGGAAAATAATAACAATGGAAAGAAATTGCTCAATAACTGATTCCATGAGGGAACATGGAGATTGTTATCCAGTGAATATTGATTCTAAAATTCAGGTTCATTGTAAACATGCTGAAAACAAAGGCTAAAATGCCAGCACTCTGCAGGAAAAGCAAACACTTATCCATGCAATAAGATTCGTTGGGGAGGCAGTCTGCCCTTGTCAGTGAGCAAACATGCGTTTACTGAGCAGCAGTTATGTCTGTCACTGGTGCAGGGAGGTGGGGGTAGGTGGGACTGTGGGTGGATGTTTCCACCACTAGCTGCCCCCTCCTGAGCCTGGCTCAATCCTCACGAGAGGTCAGTGTCAGTAGAGTTGATGGGACCTTGGCTACCCATATGTTACCAGATGATAGTAACAACTATCACTCTCTGAATGCTTTCTGTGTTTCAACACTTTGTACACATTTCTCAGTAGATCCTTAAAACAATCTTATGAGATCTGTTATTACCTCTACCTTACAGATAAGGAAACTGAGACTCAGAGGGAATAATAAATAAGATCAAAGTTGTATAGTTAATAAATTTGTCCAACTGCAGAGTCTGTTCCCCTAACCCAGGAGAGCCAGCTTTGCTGGCTCCGATAAGTGATCTGCATTAAGTCAAGAGGCAGAGTCAAATGCTCATTCTCTGGTCCCTGGCAGCAAGGAGTTGGGTGTCCCAGTTCAGTTTAGTCACTCAGTCATGTCCGACTGTTTGCGACCCCATGGACTGCAGCATGCCAGGCCTCCCTGTCCATCACCAACTCCCAGAGTCTACTCAAACTCATGCACACTCAGTGGTGATGCCATCCAACCATCTCATCCTCTGTCATCCCCTTCTCTTCCCACCTTCAATCTTTCCCAGCATCAGGATCTTTTCAAATGAGTCAGCTCTTCACATCAGGTGGTCAAAGTATTGGAGTTTCAGCTTCTCAGCATCAGTCCTTCCCATGAATATTCAGGACTGATCTCCTTTAGGATGGACTGGTTGGATCTCCATGCAGTCCAAGGGACTCTCAAGAGTTCTCCAACACCACAGTTCAAAAGCATCAGTTCTTTGGCATTCAGCTTTCTTCACCGTCCAACTCTCACATCCATACATGATTACTGGAAAAACCATAGCCTTGGCTAGATGGACCTTTGTTGGCAAAATAATGTCTGCTTTTTAATATGCAGGTTAGCTTGATCATAGCTTTTCTTCCAAGGAGCAAGCGTCTTTTAATTTGATGGCAGTAGTCACCATCTGCAGTGATTTTGGAGCCCCCCAAAATAAAGTCTGCCACTGTTTCCATTCTTTCTCCATCTATTTGCCATGAAGTGATGGGACCGGATGCCCCAGAGCCTCCTAGATTTGTCATCAGTTCCTTCTTGCCCCACTCTAGTCTTAGGATGGAATCTACAGGCACCTTTGTAATCGTAATCTCTGAAACCTAAGGTAACTATTGTGCCTCCCCATATGATAGACCCTTCCTCCTTGGTACTTGGTTATAGGAGACAATTAGAGAACTGGTCAACCGAGGTTTATGCTCATATGGATTTTCGAAAGTGAGGCAGTGCTATCATCTGATGATCACGTGCCTATGTTATTGAACAAGTATCTAAAAGAAAGGGCCTTGAGAGGTAAATGTGAGAGCTTAAACCTCATATTACAGTCCTTTGCTAACAGAGGTGCCTTTTTGAAGTTCTGTTGTATGCATTAGCACATTGAATCCACACAGACTAAGGATAGGAGGTGGCTCTTACTTAAAAATCTGAAGATCCTAAGACTCCATTGTGCTAATTCATCTACCTGTACGTAAGAAGAGAGGAGAGATGAGCTCCAAAGTACCTGCTCTCTGTAATCCTGCATAGTGAAAGGCATTTCCCTAAAGTAACTTCTAAGTATAGCCCATTTATTTGATCTTCTTGCATGAGAGTGAAGGCATGATTTTTATTCAAATTGGCAAATATTAACCCAGTTCTATTCTATTCTGGATCTCTTAAACAGCAAAGGTTTAACACCTGGCTACTGTTCTTGGGGAGTCTGTGTCTGTTGAGGACTTGGGCTGAGGGTAGATAGGGAGAGGAGCAAGGAGTAGTCATTTGTGCCAGCCTGGCATTTGCATTGAAACTAGGTGATCAGCTATCTCTGTTTGCCTGGAAGTGAGGGGTTTCCCCGGAGAAGGGACATTCAGTGCTGAAGCCAGGAAAGACCTGGACAAACCAGCATGATCTGGTTACTCTAAAAGTTGCTAAACCTCCTTGTGCCTCAGTTTCCTTATCGGCAAAATGGAGATGATAACACCAGGTTTCAGGTGATATAAGAGAGAATTGAATGTGATAAGGTTTGTCAAGTTTATTACACATGGGGATATCAGTATATGAATAATTGGAGAAAAGGAGGAACAGGAGTCCCACAGAGCTGTGGGAACTTCGGGAAAGGACAAAGATAGCATGAGCCAAAGTGAACTGGAGAAGACTGTGGAGACAAGTGTGCTCCAGAGGGGCCTTAAAGAATCAATGAGACTTGGTCTAAAATTGTGCAAGGAGATTTGATTACCTTGGAATAAAATACGGATGGCTCTAGAAATAACTTCTTCCTTTCTTTAAGCCACTTGTGTGTTTTGAGATTTAGCTACTGCTCTGATATGATGGTCCACCCCTTCTGTCTCCTGACCCCTACCTGTCTACTCTTTTCCTGGGGTTTTGCTTCTGGTGTGCCATAGGCCGAATCTGTGGCGCCCCCCCGCCCACACCACAAAACACCTGCTCATTAACTGGCCACCAGCCCCCTCCCCATGAGAGGTGTCTGGTGAGCCAGGATTAGGGAAACTTCAGCGCAGAGAGGTTAAGTGACTTGCCAAGAATCACCCAGCAGATCAATTTTGAATTCGGAAACAGGAACCAGATGTCGGCACCTTGCTCTGTGCTTACTTTGGAAGGTGGAGCGTGGGGCCTCGGAGGCCCTGACAGAAAAACTGAGCTCCTCTGGGAGAAACCAAGAGACCAAGACTTCCAAAGCCAGCCCGTAATTTATGATCAGGAGCTCTCTCTAAGTGTATCTTATGGGAAGGCATTCTCATAAAAATTCAGCTTTGAGGATACTCCCTGAGTTTGGAAGTCTTTACATATGAAGGGAATTTCTGACTGTCATTTAGGAAAAGATGCCACAATGCATGAACCTAGTGAATTAAGGATCTGGCACAAGCTGTATCGAGTATCAAGTAATGAGCTTTCCATCTCCAGTCACACACTCAGTGCTTCTCAATTCAGCCAGAATTGGCAAGAGTCATTGGCTGGTTATTAAAGCCAAACCTGGAAAAGGCAATTAAGCGCTCCCGAGGTTAAAAGGTTGACTCCAGTGGAAACACAAATCATAAATTTTACTCACAGATATTCCTGTTACTCAGAGGCTCCAGCTCTTAAACAGCAATGCCTGAGGAGGAGGGCTCGTTGCTGGGGGCAGAGTGATAAAAGGCAGGGATGCCGGCCTGCTGGGTCTGGTCCTCTGTCCAGCTGCAGCGGGAGAGGGGAGTATGAGCAAGTCAGGTCTCTAGGAAGCTCAGTGGTGTTCCAGTAGCTTCCCTGGAGGTGCAGAACACTGTTCCAGGTGCCTTGAGTGTGCTACTTGGGCATTTAGAAACAGGCTGACCAACTACCCTACTTTGCCCAGGACTGAGGGGCACTCTGGACAGAGAACTTTGGTCAGTGCTAAAACTGGAAAAAATAGATAAACTTGGTGACCAGATTGCTCACTCTGTAAATGATGCTGATCTTTTCTCAAGAGTACTTGATGTTGTTGTTTCGTGGATGTCATGTCCAACTCTCTGTGACCTCATGGACTGAAGCACACCAGGCTCCTGTGTCCTTTGCTATGTCCTGGAGTTTGCTCAAATTTGTGTCCGTTGAGTCGATGATGCTATCTAACCTTCTCATCCTCTGCCACCCTCTTCTCCTTTTGCTTTCAATCTTTCCCAGCATCAGGGTCTTTTCAAATGAGTCAGCTCTTCGCATCAGGAAGCCAAAGTATTAGAGCTTCAGCTTCAACATTAGTCCTTCCAATGAATATTCAGGGTTGATTTCCTTTAGGATTAACTGGTTTGATCTCGTTGCTGTTCAAGGGACTCTCAAGAGTCTTATCCAACACCATAGTTCAAAAGCATCAATTCTTCGGTACTCAGCTTTCTTTATGGTCCAATTCTCACGTCCATAAATGACTGCTAGAAAATCCGTAGCTTTGACTATATAGACCTTTGTCAGCAAAGTGATGTCTTTGCTTTTTAGTATGCTGTATCGGTTTGTCATAGCTTTTCTTGCAAGGAGCAAATGTCTTTTAATTTTGTGGCTGCAGTCACTACCCCCTATGATTTTGGAGCCCAAGAAAATAAAATCCATCACTGCTTCCACTTTTCCCCCTTCTATTTGCCATGAAGTGATGGGACCAGATGCCATGATCTTAACTCTTTGAATATTAAGTTTTAAGCCAGCTTTTTTTCACTCTCCTCATTCACCCTCATCAAAAGATTCTTTAGTTCTTTTTCATTTTCTGCCATTAGAGTGGTATCATATGCATATCTGAGGTTGATATTTCTCCCAGCAATCTTGATTTGAGCTTGTAATGCATCTATCTTGGCATTTTCTGCCCAACAATTTTGCAAAATGATTAAACCAAAGATAAGTGGATGTAGATTTCATACCTCTACCTCCAGGGCAATCAAATGGGAATCACTGAGTTCCCACCACCAGAGGTGCTGTGAGGGTTAGCTGTGAGTAGGCAGGTGAGCTCTGGGCAGAGGGCAGGGGCCTGGACAAGATTTCCACCCAGCTGTAGGGCCTGTGTATTACCTGCCCTCCTCCTCCTCAATGTGACTGTTTTAAGGGCTCAGAAGATCACTGCGTCCTACCCAAGACCTACTCACATGGTGTTATTCAAGCTAATGTATCTTTTGAAAAGAGACGGACAGTAACTCACAGTAGTTATTTGTCCAGAAGTGAGTCCCACTTAAGAGCAGCCAACAAGGAGAGCCAATGCTCCATGAAGCTTGAAATGCACTGCCCTGAGAATGGTTTTGTGGTTTTCTGATTAAACCTGCTTTGGATAGTCTGTCAAGCAGGTAGAGAAATAGGCAATCTCAGATGGGTTTATAAAGGAGGCTTATTTTAGTGTTTTCATGTCTATCCCACTGTGTCCTTTCAGAGGGTTACTTGCATGAAAAAGTGCCCCAGAGGAGAAGCTCTGGGGAAAGAGCCACTGCCACGTGCCACCTCTGAGCAGAGAGGAGCCAACCCTGTCTGCTTGTTTTAATTTCCTTGGAAAAAGTGACATAGCGGAGTATCTTAGTCCAAATTTGCATGCAATGCAGTCACTCACGGAGATGCTATCTCTGATAATAATCTGGCAATTAAAATGGAATGTGACTGCTAATTAAACCTGCCACTCAACTCAGAGATGCATATTTGTTTTCCAATGGAGCTAGATCTGATCTGGCCTGTTTTCAAGATTTAGATTAGCATGGAAGACCCAAAGCAAAGAGTTCCTCTATATACCTTTACATTGCCTTCTTTTGAAAATAAACCTTAATGAGAGCTAAGATCAAATTAGAAGCTCGAACCAAATAAGTCACCTTAAATTTTAGAGGTATACATCTTTGGCATGTTTTCATCCATTTCTTCACTTAATGTACTTTTCCCTCATTTGATTTGTGAGTAGATCTTTAGTAATTTGAAATGTTCATAGTTTGTTTAATGTTAAAGTTTCTTTAAATTTCTATTTGGTTAAAAACCATACCATTTAGCTGGGTATATTAGCAAGGATCAGAAGGCTGCATAGTCTACTCTGGAGAATGCCTGCCCATGAGGATTCTGGACTAGTTTAGTTACCATATAACTAGGGAATTTTGAGTCAAGTCAAGGAAAGGAACAGATCAGGCCCGGGTGGTGCTGCAGACTTCTCCTTGATAGGGACCCTCCTGTGAGCCCCGCGTGGACATGAGCTGATTGGAACATTGGGGCTAGTTGTGCCAGGTGACACAACGGCTTCAAAATGCTCAGCTGCAAAGCACGCAGTTGTATGCTCGATCTCTTTCTGATATCTCCAAACTTGCTGACCTGTGACAGTGTCTGCATATAAAGGGCATGTGTACCCCCCAGGTGGCGCAGTGGTAAAAAGTCTGCCAGCCAATGCAGAAGATGCAAGAGAAGTGGGTTCAATTTGTGGGTTGGGAAAATCCCCTAGAGGAGGAAATGCCCACTCCAGTATTTTTGCCTGGAGAATCCTATGGACAGAGGAGCCTGGTGGGCTACAGTCCATGCAGTCACACAGAGTCAGACATGACTGAGCACAGGCACATGTACCTGTACAGCCTTCTGCTGTGCTCAGGGCAGACATGGATAATTTATTACTTCACTATTTCCTCTTGAACCAAAGCATGGTCTGAAGCCCTGTTTGCACCATTCTCAAAGCAGCCACTGTCAGTTGAATGGAGTGGAGACTCCAGTGAGACACTGCCACTACCCCGGCTGGGTGGTGCCCACGGAGCGCCTGCTGTGTGAGACAGGAGGGGCCTGGGAGAAAAGGAAGCAGGGCTGTTGGGGTGCAACTCCATTCACAGCCTGAGGGAGGCCAGCAGCGTCCCCCTCCACCATGCCTTGCTCCAACTCTCGGGGTGTAGAGTACATATAAGGAGATAGCATCCTCAGCACCCAGATAAATCCCCTGGACCCTTTGTCCCACAGACTTCTGGGGCTTCTGGGGCCAGTGGGATGGAACATTATGGAGAAAGAGCATTTCCTCACCAAATGCTTTAGGAGATGTGCTTGAAAGGCTATGAGGAGGGTGTGACTGGTGAGCTCCAGGCCACCCGCTCACCTTGGCAGCCCTGCAGGGTGTCTGTTCTTGGGCAGAGCATCCCAAAGGAAGCCAGGCAGCCACAACAGCAGGCAGGACCGTGAGCGGAGACAGAAAGAGACTTTGAAGGAGACTCTTGGCTCCTGGATGAAATGCACCGGTCCCCTGGGCGGCCTGTGTGCTGCATCCACTCCTTTTTATTGAACCACCAGCTACACAGATGTGTCCGCCCACACAGACATTCAGAGGCCCAGTCCTAGCCCCGGGCTCCACGGAGGGAGGGCTGCAGAGGGTCAAACAAAATTCATCTTGAGGTATATGAAGATGAAACCAGCTCCCTAGTTAGGACACTACAAGCTATTTAGGGAAGTGACACGGCTTCTAGAAATGGCTGCAGATAATATTAAAGTGAGCATTCTATCAGCTCCCTGCTTTGACTTTTGCTCTCTGAAAATTCATTATCCACCTGGAATCTTCCCGGGTGGCTCAGATGGTAAAGAATCTGCCTTCAAAACAGGAGACCTGAGTTCGATCTCTGGGTCGAGATCCCCTGGAGAAGGGAATTGCTACCTATTCCAGTATTCTTGCCTGGAGAATCCCATGGACAGAGGAACCTGGCGGGCTACAGTGCACAGTGTCTCAAAGAGTCGGACATAACTGAATGGATAACACTTTCATTGGCAGCCAAAATGGCTGACCGTGGACCCCCCACTTCCCACTCACTCTTCAGCCTCCACACTTGCAGCTTCCTGCTTCTCAAGAGCTAGCTGGTCCCTCTGTTTGGACCTCTCCTCCCTGATACTCTCAGGACCGGCTGCTTCTTGTCACTCATGGGTGAGCTCAGTGGTCCCTTCCACAGAGAGATGTCCCTGAGCCCCCAGCCCATGTTGGAAACCTTCCCTCCCCATGAAGTCACATTCCTGCTCTCCTTCTTTCCAGTACTCATCACTCTTTGAATCTATCATGTTTAACAACGTTTTTCTTGCTTATTGTTATTTTCTGTCTATGAGAATAAAAGATCTCTGAGAGCAAGACCTCACCCAGCACAGAGTGTGTTCGCAATAAGAATTCAACAGGGAAGGAGCCTTTTCTAAGTCTCCTAGGAGCATACAGTTACTTTTCCCCTGGGTTTTCCCAGTTGGCTTTGCAGGGTGCTGGGCTGGAGTGGAAGCAGCCTGACCTTCCTGAAGCCGGTGTGCAGGAGCAGTGCATGCACAGGCCAGAGTGACTTCTTTCCCTTCAGACCCTGGTGGATTCTGACAGAGAGCTGCCTTCCACCGCAGGGGCATCTGTCTGGCCGGCCCCACCCCGGGGCAGCTGTGCTGGCATCTTCCTCCTCTGCCTGTCCTGGAGGTGGCTGTGTTTCCTCTTGGAGCCCGGCTGTAGGACAGATGCCCTGGGAGCATCTTGCTGAATCCAGCCACATGTTTTTGTTCCCACCCCAACCTTCTTCCTGGG
>ML661896.1:3934805-3966692 GCA_007570785.1 Antilocapra americana | reverse complement strand
CAGAGTGAAGTAAGCCAGAAGCAAAAACAACAATACAGTATATTAACGCATATATATGGAATTTAGAAAGACGGTAACGAGAACCCAACATACGAGACAGCAAAAGGAACGCAGATGTATAGAATAGACTCGTGGACTTTGTGGATGAGGGTAAGGGTGGGATGATATGGGAGAAGGGCATTGAAGCATGTTAATTTTCATATGTCTAATCAATCGCCAGCCCAGGACTGATGCTCGGGGCTGGTGCAGCGAGGTTTCCCGGGGTGGGGGGGGGGAGGGAAGAGGGAGGGGGGTTCCGGAGGGGAAGCATATGTAAACCCATGGTGATAGCATGACAATGTATGGCAAAAACAAATTAAAAAAATAAATAAATAAAAATTAAAAAAAAAAAAAAACACATGCAGTTGTCCTTTGGTATCTGTAAGATATTTGTTCCAGGTCACCCATGGTTACCAAAATCCGCATATGTTCAAGTTCCATAGATAAAATGGTGAGGTATTCACATATGATCTACATATATCTTCCCATGTACTTTAAATCATCTCCAGACTACTTGTAATGCCTAATACAATGTAAATGCTAGGTAAATAGTTGTAAGTACAATATAAGTCCTTGTAAATAGTTACCTGAATGCCACAAATTCAAATTTTGCTTTTTGGACCTTTCTGGAATTTTCTTTTGGAGTATTTCTATTCTTGGTTGTTTGAATCCGTGATTGTGGTACCAGAGGATATGGAGGGCCAATTATATGTAATAAAAATCTCAATGATTCAGATTAATTTCAGGAGAGATGATTTGAACTAATAAGACTGTATTACTCTCTGTCTTTAGACTCATATATGCCTTTGCATTTATTTACTCTACTTACTGCTGAAATGTTAATAAATTATATGGTATCTTCTGGGAATTTATTTTAATGAAAAGATAAAGAACTCTTTCATTTTTCACTGAGTATAGTGCTGTATGGCCCTTTGCCAGCACTATACTGCACAGAGCAGTTCTTCCCTCTCTGCCCTCTCTGTTTTATTTTACAAGGGGTCTAAACTTTGCAGGGTGCATTTCCCAGTTTTCCATTAGCTGACTTCCATCTGGGTTTTGCCAATCAGAACCATTGGTGGGAGATTGGAGGGCAGGAGTAAAGGGGTGTTTTTACGCTTGTCTCCATACTTAGGCAGCAAGGGCAGCTCTTGGAGGGCTTCAGATCTCACTGGACAGACTGCTGTGATTTCTGTTATTTGCTTGGAGGCCATACACCCTGGGTTTCAGGAATATTTCCTTTTGCCTTTGATACTTTAGCACAGGGCTGATGGTGGTTTCCTGTGGTTACCAATCTGTGAGCTGTTTCATTGCTCCCTGTTTGACTTCTCAGCTCATCCATCACTCATAAAATAATTCTCGGATTTCCCCTGTTTTTGAAAATATGGACTTCTAAAATAAATGACTTGGCGACAACTGATAGTCATTTGGAAAAAACAATTTGCTTCTATCTCATACCAAGTGCCAGAAAAAATTTCAAATGGATCACAGATATAAATGTGAAAAATGAATCCATATAAAAATAGAGAAAAACAAAGATGATTTATCTCTTGATCTGGACATGAAGAAACTTTCAAACTAAAGTCCCAAATTTAGAAACAATAAAAGATTGATAATATCCATTAATTAATAATAAATCATAAAAAAATTTGCATGGCAAAACGCCACATGCAAAGTCAAAAGACCAGTAAAAAAATCAAAAGACTATGGTCAAAGGGCTCATTTCTCTAACAAATAATTCTTAAAAATCAAGGAAAAAAACCCCACAAAATATGATATAAAGTGGACAAAATCCTCAACGGTTCACAAAAATATAAAATGGCCCTTAAATACAAGAAAATATATTCAACTTTACTCAAAATAAAATGTAAATTAGATCTTTATTGAGATGCAATTTCTCATTTATCAGAATGGTAGGATATTTCAAAATCTGGATAACATGTTTGTCAAGGCTATGGAAATTCAGATACTTTCATATATTTCTGGTGGGAATGTAAAATAATAGCAACCCCTCTCAAGGGAATTTGATGATATCTAAGAAAATTATTTAGCTCTTGAACCAGAAATTCCAGCTCTGGAAATTTGTCCTGAAGACGCACCTCCACAAATATGCATATGTGTAAGGTTTTCATTCAGGAATAAGTTGTAATAGCAAAACGTTGTAGTCAATATAAATGACCACTCAAAGGAGAGTAATTGAATTAAACATAGTGCTCCAGACAATGGTATATGATGTAGCCAAGGAGGAAGAATAAGGATGCTGTCTATGAATCCAGCATATAATGGAGTACATATAATAGGCTACCTTTCACATAAAAAAGAAGGGGAAATTCCTCATTCTTCCAAAATGAAACAGGATATATCAACCAGGTATCAATGAAAATGGTATGTTGTTCGGGATGGTGTGGAGGGTATAGAGATAAATGTATGATTTCTCTTAGTAGACCATTTTTATGTGGTTTCAACTTTGAACATGTGAAAATTATAAATATTCAAAAATAAAATATGAAAATGTAGACATTACATTTTAATATAAGCAAGAAGTAACCTACTGTATATCAGATTGATGATAATCACACAGAGAGAAATTAAGTAGCTTCAACACAGAGCTTTGACTGAATACCCTGGATAAAATATATCATAAAGAAGAACTACCAAGAACTGGTGACATTTGCTTAGTAGCTTTGTTCTTGGTGGTGGTATTTGGTGGTGTAATTCTGATATTGTATTGTGTGTATAATAGGATGGAGCAATTGAGTAAATGAGTTGATGTTTTGGGGAAGAAGAGTTTTTACTGTCATAAGTGAGGACAAATAATGCAGTGTTGGATTTCAGTGAGAAGTCTCAATCTGAGCTCATTATATGTTATGTTATATATTTTGATAGATAACATGTACATGTATGTACACTTCATGGGTCTGTTTGCTGAAAGGGATTTAAGCAAATCAGTATCAATAGCAATGAGTACAGCTGGCACCTAGACTTGGATTTCTAAATATCAATCCCCACTAAAATGTTTCCTAGGGAAATGGCTATTTCCAGGCCCAGAGCAGGGAATTTATAAGGTAAACCTGAAAAATCTCATATCAAAAAACAAGTGTACAAACACTAAGGGATCCACTAAAAAGAAAAGTGCAAAAGTTGGCTTGGGACAAATTACACATCAAAAAGAGCCATGGTAAGTGATTATACCATGTTGAGTACACTGAATTCTTGATTTTCTCATGTTGAGATAAAAGAGAATGAGAGAAATACAAAGAGAAAGACTGAGAGAAAAGAAAAGCTTTTTTATTTAAATAAAGGAATGCTAGCTGATAAATGTAGGTGGGATAACACTATTAGGAAATAAGCATTTTCACTCCAGTATAATCAATTATTTGGTATCAGTTAATTATTGATTACTCAAACTAGGATGATAAGTGAATGCTGAAACTTGGGTTAGAGATTTTGAGGAATAGGATATTTATGTGGTCTCAGAGTATACGCACAGAGATTATTTGGGGTAAAAGGAAAAGTATAATTTTATAATAGACATACCTCATGTTTCAGACTTTAACCAAATAATCAAACTTGGCATCTCTAAAAATGGAATAAACTTACATTATGTGCCTCTTCAACTAATGAACTGAGACATATAAAACATCATCTAGGTAGTATATTTGCTAAAAACATTTAATCTAAATCTGAGGTCCGTTTTGGTAAGTTGTGTTTTTTGAGAGGTTTGTCCATTTCAACTAAGTGATCAAAATTTCTTTATAATATTCTCCTTTCATCCTGTTAACATCAGTAGATTTTTCTGTGATGTACTTCTTATTAATAGTATTGGTAATTTGAAGTCCTTCATTTTTCTTTATCACTCTTAGGAAATGCTTATCAATTTTACTTTATTTTTCAAGTAATTTTTGATTATTAATTTTCCCTTTTAATTTTATCAATGTCTATTCATACTGATCATTTCATCTTTTCTGTTGACTCTGGGCTTGACTTGTTCCTTAGCTTACTGATCTGAGACCTTTCTTACTTTCTGACATAAGTATTCACAGTTACAGATTTCCCTTTCAGCAGTGCTTAGCTGCATCCCACAAATTTTGAGATGCTGTATACTCAATGTTATACAGTGTATTTTCCATTTTTCTTAGAATTTTGTTTTTGACCTATGGATTATTTAGATGTATAGCTTAATTTTAAGATATTAGAGAACTTTCAAAACAGCTTTTTGCTATTAATTTCTAACTTAATACCAGTGTGGTTAAAGGACATCCTGTGTAAGATTTCAGTCCTGTGGCATTTTTGAAACTTTTTTTACGACCCCCACATATGACTTAACTTTGGCTAATGTTCCATGTGTACTTGAAAAGAATATGTATTCTGCAGCTAAAGAGAAACTTGAATATTAAATGAGGAAAATAATAGGCATATTTAGAATCTAGTTTATTCTACCAGGAACTTGCCTGGAGTATTTTCAAAAGTTAATTTTATAATAAGCAGCTAATTCACACACAAAAAATTCAGACTTGTCTAGATTTAAGAAGACCAAAACAGTATCAGTTCAGTTGCTCAGTCATGTCTGACTTTTTGCAACACCATGGACTGCAGCATGCTAGGCTTCCCTGTCCATCACCAACACCTGGAGCTTGCTCAAACTCATGTCCATTGAGTCGGTGATGCCATCCGACCATTTCCTCCTCTGTGGTCCCCTTCTCCTCCTGCCTTCAATCTTTCCCAACATCAGGGTCTTTTCAAATGAGTAAGTTCTTTGCATCAGGTGGTTATTTTCAGCTTCTGCATCAGTCTTTCCAATGAATCTTCAGGACTGATCTCCTTTAGGATGGACTGGTTGGATCTCCTTGCAGACCAAGGGATTCTCAAGAGGCTTCTCCAACACCACAGTTTAAAAGCATCAATTCTTCGGCGCTCAGCTTTCTTTACGGTCCAACTCTCACATCCATACATGACTACTGGAAAAACCATAGCCTTGACTAGACAGACCTTTGTGTGCAAAGTAATGTCTCTGCTTTTTAATATGCTGTCTGGGTTGGTCACAGCTTTTCTTCCAGGGATCAGGAATCTTTAATTTCATGGCTGCAGTCACAGTCACTATCTGCAGTGATTTTGGAGCCCAGAAAAATAAAGTCTCTCACTGTTTCCATTGTTTCCCCATCTATTTGCCATGAAGTGTTGAGACCGGATGCCTTGATCTTTGTATTTTGAATGTTGAATTTTAAGCCAACTTTTCACTCTCCTCTTTCACTTTCATCAAGAGGCTCTATAGTTCCTCTTCACTTTCTGCCATAAGGGTGGTGTCATCTGCATATCTGAGGTTATTGATATTTCTCCCGGAAGTCTTGATATTAGCTTGTGCTTCATCCAGCCCTGCATTTCACTGTTGTGAAATGTACTCTGCATATAAGTTAAATAAGTAGGGTGACAATATACAGCCTTGACGTACTCCTTTCCCAATTTGGAACAGGTCTGTTGTTCGTGTCTGGTTGTAACTGTTGCTTCTTGACCTGCATACAGATCTCTCGGGAGGCAGATAAGGTGGTCTGGTATTCCCATCTCTTTAAGAATCTCCACAGTTTGTTGTGATCCACAGTCAAAGGCTTTGGCCTAATCAGTAGTTTTTCCGGAATTCTCAAACAATATAGAGTAGTATATAAATTTGAATGGATCTTGGATCAAAAATTAAAAAAAAAAGACATGTTGAAAATAGTTGAAAAAACTTACATATGGACTGAATAACATGATATTATTGAATTTTCTAGGTGTGACAATGCATTTCAGTTATATAAGAGAATATTTTTATTCTCTGGAATTGGATGCTGAAGTATTTAGGGATGAGGTATTTAAGCATGATGTCTGCAGCTTATTTTTAAATAGAGTATGCGTGTGCACACATTCATACACACACACATGTGCACACGCGCACGCACACACACACTCACACACCCCAAGTATAAACATTAGTTAATCTAGGTAGAGATTGTGGTTATTCATTAGACCATTTTAAACTTTTCCTTGGGTTTGAAATATTTCAGAATAAAACTTTGGGGAAAAAAATCTTCCTCTGTGTAATTAATTAGAATAATTTTTCTTTATTTCTAGTTAGACCCTACTCAGAAAAGCATCAGGTACATTGATTTAGCTCTCAGCACAACCAGCACTGTTGTTATCATCATTGTTTTGCTGTGTCAAAGAGAAAAATGAGGTTAAGTAACATTTCCAGTGTTGCAGGAATAATAAAAGCAGTAAGAGGCAGATCAAGGGCTGAAACTTGAGTCTGATGAACTCCAAAGCCTGTGCTCTAAACTTCTACTCTGTCTTTTTCTCACTTTGACATCTAAAGTGCTAACATTCCTCATTTTATTTATTTGGTTGATGCTATTATCTTCTTTAGCATAGTAAGTGTTTTCCCCACTGAAAATGAAAGTGAAAGCCACTCAGTTGTGTCTGACTCTTTGCAACTCCATGGACTATATAATCGATGGAATTCTCCAGGCCAGAATACTGGAGTGGGCAGCCTCTCCTTTCTCCAGTGAATCTTTCCAACCCAGGGATCGAACCCAAGTCTCCCACGTTGAAGGCAGATTCTTTACCATCTGAGCCACAAAGGAAGCCCAAGAATACTGGAATGGGTAGCCTATCCCTTCTCCAGTGGATCTTCCCAACCCAAGAATCAAACCAGGGTCTCCTCCATTGCAGGCAGATTCTTTACCAACTGAGCTATCAGGTCTACCATTAGGTAGACCAAAGTTAAAATTCTGCCCATTCCATCCTGGGCTTATGACTGTCAAAGCAAAAATTAAGCAGGTAAAAGAAACTTTATTCAAGGTTACTGCAGGCTGAAACCGAATGAGTTCTATTCTACTGAAACAAAGAATTGGAAATTTTTTTTAAAAATTTTCTTTACTTTATTGTGTTGGTTTTGCCATACATTGACATGAATCCGCCATGGGTATACATATGTCCCCCCTCCAGAACCCCCCTCCCTCCTCCCTCCCGATTCCCTCCCCCTGGGTCATCTTGGTGCACCAGCCCCGAGCATCAAACCTGGGCTGGCGATTGATTTCACATATGATAATTAACATGTTTCAATGCCATTCTCCCATATCGTGTTTTTAAAAACTAGGATGGTGGGCAGAGGCGATCATAGGGCACCCTTGTTTGTTAACTGACCTTATGGAAAGGAAAAGTAAACTTTCTATATCTTCATGGCAGGAAGTAGTTTTACACTTTGAAACAGGATGTCCATGGGAAGTTAGATTCTCATCCTTCTCCAGAAACTAGGAGATAAGAGAGCTGTCTCCCTTGATATTTATATTTCAAAGGGATAGCTCCCAGGTCCTTGAGAAAATTAGTGCAGGGTTGTAAAAATTGGTTAAGAGGCTTTTTAAAAGATTTACATCTCAAAGAAGCAGAGAAAGGGTTGCAATTACAAATTTTCAAAAGTAAATGCTCTAAGAAAAGGGAAGCCTGTCTGAAATTTAGTTAATCTGAAGGAATAAGGCCATTTGGGTCCTGATAGTGCACATTCAGTAAAGAATCTGCCTGCAATGCGGGAGAGTTGGGTTGATTCCTGGGTTGGGAAGATCCCCTGGAGGAGGGCAGGACAACCCACTCCAGTACTTTTGCCTGGAGACTCTTCATGGAGAGAGGAACCCAGTGGGCTACAGTCCATGGGGTTGCAAAGAGTTGGACAGGAGTGAGCACGTTTAAAGAGGTCTGACTGAGAGGGGTGCAAGGACATCCTTACCCCAGTTGTTACTCAGATTCCTGACTTTCCCTTGGTCTCCTCATGACACTACACAAATCCTGCTTTTCTTTTGAAAATGCGTGAGTACTCCTCCCTCCTCTTCCCACATATCTTGCTTCTTCCCACCTTAGTTTGCTGAAGGATATTCCCTTTACAAGTCAGTGATCCTCTTCTCTTGCTTTCTTCCTGAACTTTTAATTCTCTTTTTTCCTCTTCCCCTTCCTTCTTCCCAGGCATGGGTCATCTCTCAGCTCCCTTCTAGTCCTGATTCTCTATGAATCTCTGGCTCTCTCTCAGAGTCCACTCAGGAAGAAGTAAGTAGGGTGCATCAGTGCAATAAAGAGTCTAGCTCTTCTCAGATGTTCATAAAAGGCAGCATTTGAAAAGATTTTCTCCAACTAGTGCCATGGGAGTAGCAGAGTGAATTGGGGATGAGCAGGGGCTACAGAATTGCAACCTTCTGTGTAGCTTTGAGTAAGCCTAATAATTTCTCTGAACTTCAGTGCATTTCTTTGCAAAATAGGACTAATACATATAATAATTGACCATAAGAATTAACTAAGGTAGCGGATATAAATCCACAGTGTCAAGTATTGAATATTTAGTAACTTATCACTACTTCTTTGGAAAAAAAAAGTCTTTGCCTCCATAATGGTGATATTACTAACTGTGTTGAGGAGAGCTATGGTCACATTTTCTCAGGTGGAATGTGGGATAGATCTGCCCCCCAAAGTGGGTGTGGTAGATTTGTATTACATCAATTTAGACAAAACTAAAGTTCCCAGAATTCCCATCGCTGAGTAATTCTGAATCATTTGGGCACTGTGAGGCATTTCACAGGAGCGGTGGTGGGTGGAAGTGAAACAACAGACATGTTCTTCATACGTGGAAGGTGAGGGCGGAGCATGTCATAGGCTGCAGCTGATCTGCTGATTCACTTCCAGCTCCTGTTGCATTTCCACCTTCATGTTCCTCTAACTCCTGGATCCAGATGTGATTGGTTCTTTGATGAAGGATGCCAGCTTCCCCTGCAGCTTCCCCTCCACCATCACAGTAGGAGCGTGGAGACAGTGAGAGACTGCATGGGGCACTAGTGCATTCTGCTCATCCTCATAGATTCCAACTTTTCCATGCTTCCAGATTTCCCATCTGTCTTCTCTTTCTAACTGTCTTGTCTGCAGATTTAGGCTCGAGTACCAGAAAGAAGCTGGTGGAATTGTTTCACGTCAGCTCTTTAACTTGCTCTCCCAAGTTTGACATAAAGTCAAATCCCTGATTCATCTTCTAATGTATCTAATCTGTTGTATTGCTTTTGCTTCTCTAATAGAACCTTGTCAGATGTAACAGGCAGTGAGTTTCATCAGAGACCTGCATAGATCAAGCTGGATACCTCTCAGCTATTAGGACAGTTCAGTAAAAGACTACAGTTTTCCAGGACATAAGAAGTGAGGCTCTGTGCTCAGACCTTCAAGTTCTCCTTGCTTATGGAGTGTGTGGAAATATATCTATTTATAGTTATAAGTCCTTTGATTCAAACTAATTCTAAGATGGTGTTTTCAACTCCTTCAATGATTACAAGCTATAATGATAGCCTTTCCTAATGTGGTGGCAAAATATCACATAGTTTTGCAGATGTTGCTTACTTTGGAAATTTCTAATACAGGCATTGAATGATTTGTAGAAATCAGTGTATGTCAAACTGCCAATTTTCACATTTTGAACATAACATGTAAAAATAGTACCTTTTACAAGATAAGATATGCAATATAAAATATAATAATAATAATAATAAACCCGAGTGGAAATACAAGCTCAGATAGACAGTTGGATGTAGTAGTTTAGAACATAAAATGGTACCACACAGTTTGGAGTGTTGCTTATGAGCTCTGAGCTTGCTAATTATGTGATGTTGGGTGATTGCTTAGCCTGTGCTTCAGTTACCTCATCTACTGTCCCAGGGTATGATGGGAGTGGTTCTGATAAATGCACAGTTCTTACTAGTGCATTGCACAGTGCAGACAGAAGCTTTGGTTTGGTGGGACTGATTCTCCCTTATGAAGAAGAAACCATTCGTTTTCCCTTCCCATGAGGACAGGGACCACATCTGCCTGCCCTTGTGTCCCTTGCTTGACCCATGGAAGGTGTGTATTGAGGTGCCCCACCCAGATCTCTCTTCGGGATGCAGGTACTTAATCTTGTGACTCCTGGGATATCACCTCCTGAGGCCTATCACTGAGTCTGTCCCTAGGAATTGCCGTGGGTCAAAGGGAGATGGCAAGATTGAGCTCCTCCCCGGGGGGAAATCCATATCCAATGACTGGTGGGAGTGGGGTACAACGAACAGGCTCCCTTGTGAGGCAACCCTGAAATGCTCCCATGGGGTCAGCTGAGTTGGAGCCTCTGTCGTGTCTACATCTCAGTTCAACACTGCTCTTTCCTGTCTCCAGTCCTGCTATTCTCCCTTCCTGCACAGGTGTTGTTCCCAAGAGCACTCTTGGATAATCCTACACACAGGCCTTCATTTAAAAGCCTGTTTAAAGGGGGTATAAGGAGAAAACTTTTAGGGGTAATTGATGGTGGTGGTGGTTTAGTTGCTAAGTCATCTCCAACTCTTGCAGCCCCACGGACTGCTTGGCTCCTTTGTCTATGGGATTTCTCAGGCAAGAACACTGGAGTGGGTTGCCATTTCCTTCTCCAGGGGATCTTCCTGACCCAGGGATCTAACGGCTTTTCCTGCATCTCCTGCAAATCCTGCAGGTGGATTCTTTACTGGCTGAGCCCCAGGGAAGCCTCTAGGAGTAATCGAAGTGTTCCTTATATTCCTTTTGCTGATGGTTAAATGCAGGGAGAAGAGGGAGGACAAGCATCAAAATTTGTCATATTGTTCAATTTAAATATGTGTGGTTTAATTGTATGTCACTTATGCTTCAATAAGGAAAAGATAAGGACAGTGGGAGAAAAAAATAAGTGCATTTTGGTCACATCCTACTAGTAGTATTTTTCTAATGTTCTGTTTACTCTTCTTCTCAGTATGTTCTTACCTATGACCCTTATTGTTCACCATGTAAAAATTCCTCTTCACTCCTTCGTATATTCGTACAGTCATTCATTCTCTTGAACAGACATTCTCCGAGCACCCTCCAAGCCCAGATCCTTTTCTATGAATAGGTACTTGGGATACAAAGACAAATTAGGTACAGACTTTCTCCCTGTTGAGTCCATTGTCCCATGGAGGAGACTGAACTGGAGGCAATTCCAATGTTAACTTTGGCATTCATGACCCTCCGTAGGTTGGCCTCAGCCTGTGACAGCAGAAGTAGTACATATTTATGACACAAAATATGATAGGTACAGAACAAAATAAAGAAGGAAATAATGATCACACTCCAGTGCACTTAAAATTATTTACTTATTTATCATGTTATCATAAGTTTTCTCCCATATCACCAAATTTTTGCAGAGATGATTTTTCACTAGGAAAATTATTTTATTCCATTACTATGTACATTATGTTTTAACTATTCTCTCATATAACATCTATTTTGGGGCTTTTGCTCTCATCATCACCCATGTTTCTTTGTCATTATTGTCAGAGATGTCTGGAAAAGTCCTGCAATAGATCCACTGATCTGTGCCCACCTTTCAGGTTCCCTGGGCCCTTTCTCTTCCCCATGCTTCTACTGATTTGATTTGTAACACTTCCCACATCTTCTTGAGCTTTCTTCCAGTAAATCACTTCCTTCCCTCTCTTTCTTTCTATTTTAATGGCATGATAATGAAAGGAGTACAAGTGCCCACTGGGAGCTGGGTACAGCTGTGAGGGCTAGAGGCAGGGAGAAGGAGCTGATGACCTCAACCAGTGGCTAAAAATGTCATTCATTTGCTCTCCAGAAGTGCTCACCATCTCACTGGCAAAGGGGGACTTTCCCTGTTAGACAGACTTCTTTAGGGTCACCAGAAGACCAAATGAGACATAGCAGGATTTCTAATCGCAGTCACTTTGCTGGTAGCTCATCAGCATTTTCCATAAAGGATTTCTAAAGGATTTTAAAGAAGAAATAACAAGGGCAATAGAGGGAAAAAATCATTAGTCCATATGTTTAGTAAAAGGTATCAAATCTGAATGATTGCTATAGATGTTTTAAATAGGGAAATTAGAGTTTCCTTGGGAGCCATGAACATCCAGAGAAAACAAGTGTGAGAAACTGGAAGCTAATTATTTTGGTTGGCCTCTTCTACTGTAATGCTGTGTTTGAACTTTAATTCGTGGTTCAGATTTGGAAAAGTGCACCTGTGCCAGGACAGAAAACCTAAGAGAAATTCACTTTTTGATGCTGAGAAACAAATGTTCATAAATTAATAATACCAACAATAATAACTAAACAATATAAAATAAAGCCTAAAAACATTGCAAACATTAGCTATTTCTTTGTAGTCTTTATGCATATTGCTGTGTATTATCTCATTTAATCCTCATACAACCCTATGAGAAAGGCACTTTCCCTTCTAACTTTATGAGGAAATAGGAGGACAGAGAGGCTATATCACTTGCTTGAGGTTGCAATGCTGGTAATGAGCTAGAATCCCCATTGGAGTCTGGGGATTTCATAATCTATATTGTTAACTCATTTTCTTTAATCTCATGGGAAAGACCATTCCTCTCTGGCTCTCTTTCCAAGAGCTTGGCAAACTGAAAAACCTGTGAGAGCTGTAGGTATGGACTTTGCAAAGTTGTCCTTTTGCTATATTGATTTTTAATGTCGTTGCCTTGTAGTTAGAGAATTTGCTGTTCCATATCAATTGCTTGGTAGAAACTTCCTTTGTGGTTCAGAACATGGTCAATTTTTGTGAATTATCCATATGTACTTGAAAATAAAGCAACTACTCTATTTGTAGGGCACATCTGCTGGATCAATATTGTTTATTTTGCCGTACAAGTCTGCCTGCTTGGTCTGTCGGCTTCCAAGAGAGATGAGTTGAAATACCCATGGTGATTCTTTGATCAATTTCCCATCTTAAATCTATTTAGTTTTCTTTTACATTTTGAGACTGTGTAGTTCATTTATACTGGATTCAGATTGTCCTATCTTCCTGGTGAATTTTAAATTTCATGATTAAGTAAGATCTTGTTTTACCCCTAAAGATGCATTTTGCCTTGGTATAATTTGATATCACTACTATCATAGCATGTTTCTGTTAATATTTTCTTACTTTATCTTTCTTTTCAAATTTTAAGAAATATTATAAAAACAGGACTGTGTGTGCGTGTGTGGTGGGATGTTTGCTTCCTTCAGTTATTTCTGAAGTTTATGCAGAGCAGCAAAAAGCCAATAATAGCTAAAACATCTCAAAGGAAAAAATATGGTGGAAGGGATTGGCACAGCAGATATCAAGATTTATTTTAAAGCTATAAATGTAATTTAGTGAGTTATTGGTATATGGATAGAAAAATAGGCCAATGAATCTGAATAGGAAATCCAGAAATAGACTTTGTTTTCAGATAAACTGCAGTTGCAAATCAGTGAGGAAAAAGATAAGGTTTTCAATAAATGATACTGGGCTCATTTACATACTAAAATATATAATCAATTTCCTTTCTAAAATATGACAACAAATACAGATAAAAGTTTAAACCATATAACTTCAGGAGACAATATTGCAGAATGTATTACGCCTTTAGGATAGAAAATGACTTAAAAGGTGGCAGCATCTCCAAACTAAATGGAAAAACCATTACATTTTGCTACAATTTACAAAAGTAAAATTACTGCACTTTACAAAAGCAAAATTAATGTTTTTGTTCATCAAAACCTGGTATAAACAAAATTAGAGAGAATATTTACCATACATGTACTTGACAAAGAATTAATATCTAAAATATATAAATAACTCTTCTCAAGAACTCAGTAGGAAAATGGACAAAAGATAAACTGATATATCACAGAAGAGGAACCTTAAACTGGCCCATAAGCGTATGGAATGATGATCAGACTTCCCTGGTGTTCCAGTGGTTAAAATTAGCCTGCCAATGCAGGGGACACGGGTTCGATCCCTGGTTCAGGAAGATCCCACATGTCATGGGGCAACTAGACCCATCATCCCAAATGCTGAGTCCACATGCTGCAACAAGAGAAATCACCACAGTGAGAAACCTGTGCACAGCAGCTAGAGTAGCCCCCACTCTCTGCATCTAGAGAAAGCCTACTTGCAGCAACCAAGATCCAGAGCATCCAAAAAAATAAATAAAATGATAATCAACCTTATTAGTAATCAAACAATTAAAAATTACTAGCACAATAAATACCTTTTTATACTCATCAGTTAGTAAAAATTAAAACAATTGAAAACATCACATTTTGTAAAGAATTTACTGTACCTTATAATCCAGCAATTCCACTCCTAGGCATATACCCTAAAAAGACTTGTTTTTGTGCACCATGTGACTTGCATAAGGCTTTTCATAGCAGCAATGTCTGTATGATAAAAATCAGAAAATACCCAAATGTCTGTTGTTGAGAATGAGCAAATAAATGTTGGTGTAATGATATAGTAGAATACTAGATAGTGGGAATTCTTTAAATCTGTGACAGCTCTGTCTCATGGAGTACGGTAACCCTATAATAGGGGACTATGTCCAATGTGACCCTGAATTCCTAAAGGGATCTTAAAACCCCAGCTCTCAGTCCCTGGAGTAAGGGAGTATGGTCCCACACTCCCTTAATCCACCATGCCAGTACCTTCCCCTTACTGCTTTGACTGTTCATTTCTGACCATTGGGGATTTCCTTTTGTTTCTTTGACACTGAACTTTGTGAAAGAATTTTACATTTTGTGAAGAATTTCAAACATTTCTATGATTTCATGGAAGAAGGAAGTTTCTCTGCATCAACAGTATCACAGGAAGCCACTACCACCCCTCTGTACTGACTCTGCCTGTTCCAGGATTCAGTGCCTTGCTAAATTGTGTTGCTTTGTCTAAGTTCAGCAGTTTTGTCTGCTAGCAGACAGGAATATGTTCTTCATGAAATCCTTTTAGAGTTCTATTTTTTTAATTTATTAATTTGTTTCTCTTACTCAAAAAAGACATAAAAGCCTGCAATTTAGAAATATTATTAGTTCCCCTTTCTTTTAGACTTAGCTCTGTTATTTCCACACCAGCCTGTATGATGACTTACCACAATAAAGGTATTTTTCAAAAGCCTTTACTTATATCTGGTATCTTGGTGTATTTGAAGAACCATTTTCAGCTCTTCTAAATGGCTGAATGTAGACTTGTGAAAGGAGACCAGGAATGACAGCAGAGACGTTCTTTTTTTTTTATTGTAACAAATTCAAGAAAGACTTTTTTCTTTACATTATTGTGTTGGTTTTGCCATACATTGACATGAATCTGCCATGGGTATACATGTGTTCCCCTTCCAGAACCCTCCTCCCACCTCCCTCCCAATTCCATCCCTCTGGGTCATCCCGGTGCACCAGCCCTGAGCACCCTGTATCATGCATCAAACCTGGGCTGGCGATTCATTTCACATATGATAATTTACATGTTTCAGTGCCATTCTCCCATATCATCCCACCCTTGCCCTCTCCCATAGAGTCCAAAAGACTGTTCTATACATCTCTTTTGCTGTCTCGCATACAGGGTTATCGTTACCATCTTTCTAAATTCCATATATATGCGTTAGGATACTGTATTGTTGTTTTTCCTTCTGGCTTACTTCACTCTGTATAATAGGCTCTAGTTTCATCCACCTCATTAGAACTGATTCAAATGTATTCTTTTTAATGGCTGAGTAATATTCCATTGTATTCTTAATTTACAGTCTGTAAAATCAAGATGTTAGAATGCAAGCATAAGCTTGAACATTTACCCTGCCCTCTCCTCCCCTTAATACTTTTTCTTCACCTCCTCCTCCTTCTTCTATTTGCAATGAGATTTTTTAGTGCAGTCTAAAATCTAAAACTCTTGGAAAAGGCTAGATCACAGAACACATTAACCTGAGAAATATGTAAGTCTAGTCTTTCTAGGGAAGCATTTTTGAGACATCATTGATAAAATAAATTCCTTTTCATTTGAAATTTCATTCCAAATTTGGCGTGTCAAATGCTGACACTCCCTCATTTCCCTATGCGTGTGTGCATACTAGGTCACTTTAGTTGTGCCCCACTCTTTGTGACCCTATGGACCATAGCCCACTAAGCTCCTCTGTCCATGGAATTTTCCAGGAAAGAATACGGGAGTGGGTTGTGATGACCTCCTCCAGGGGATCTTCCTGACCCAGGAATTGAACCTGTGTCTCTTAAGTCTCCTGCATTGGCAAGCGGGTTCTTTACAATTAGTGCCACCTGGGAAGCCCCTCATTTCCTTATACCCAGGCTCTAATTTTTTTCTCCACTGTTACTTTTTTATGGTATAGTATCACTTGAAGATAAACTGGGATAAGTTAAAAATGTGCATTGTAAACCCCAAAGAAACCACTAAAACAGCAAAGTAAGAGTTAACAGCTAATAAGCCAAGAAAGGAAATAGAACTATATTATGAAAAAATAATCAAAAAAAAATCAGAAAAAAGAAGAAAAGCAAGTAAAGAACAAAGAGGACAAATAGAAATCAGAAAGCAAGGTAACTAACTAAAACCCAGTGGATTAATTATCATATTAAATATAGCTAGTCCAATAAAGCAGAGATTGTAAGACTGAATAAAAAGTGGGGTTCAATAATATGCTGCTTACAAGAGATGTAAAGACACAAATAGATTAAACGTGAATGAATGGAAAAATATGTATCTTGGTAATAGTAGTCCAAAGGGAGCTGGAATGGAAATATTAATATCAGACAAAATGTATTTCAGAGCAATGAATATTACCATGGATAAAGGATAAAGAAGGTTATTTCATAATGATAAGTAGGTCAATACATCAAGAAGACACAACAATCCTAGATGTTTATGTTATGCCTAACAACAGAGCTTCAAAACATGTGGCAAAAACGGATAAAACAGCAGTAAGAATGAATAAAACATAATTATTGACAGAGGTTTTAGTACTCCCACTTGAACACACAGGCGACAGTAGTCTTGAACAGCGCAATCAACCAACCTAACTTGATTGGTATTTCTATAGCTCTTTCAATACCAATAGCATACACATTATTTTCAGATACATAAAGAACATTTACCAAGATAGACTACTGGGCCATACAATAAGTCTCAATAAATTTAGAAGGATTACAATATGATCTCTGACAATAATAGAATTATAAGTCAGTAACATAAAGATCTATGGAAAATCCCCAAATCATTGAAAGCTGAATAACATACTTCCAAATAACATGGATCAAAGAAGAAATTTAAAGAGAAATTTGAAAATATTTTGAAGTTAATTTAAAAAAAACACTGAGAGAATTTGCGGGATGCTACTATTTTATAAGAAAAAAGAAAACTCACAAATCAGTGATCTTAGCTACCACCTTTAAAACAAAAGCATAAAAAGAAAAGAGAATTAAACTAAAGTAAGAAGAAAGAAGGAAGTAATAAAGTTCAAAGCAGAAATTACTGAAAGAAAACAAAAAAAGAGAGAGAAATCAAAATGAAATAAAATACATGTCTTTGAAATAATCAGTAGAATTAAGCCTGTAGCCAGATTAATCAGAGGGAAAGAAGGCATGTATTAATGGTATCTGGAATGAGAGAAATGACATTAACTGCAGATTCTACAGCTGTTAAAAGGATAACATGGGAATTTTGTCAACAAGTTTATGCCTATAAACCTGATGGCTTAGATGAAATGGACAAATTTCTCAAAAGACTCAAAATATCAACACTCACTCAATAAGAAACAATAAACTTGTATAACTCTACAGAAGATACTAAATTTTTAGTTAAAAACTTTCTCATAAAGAAAAGTTAGTGTTTGGATGGCTTTCTAGTGAATTCTACCAAACATTTAAGGAAAAAATTGTACTAAGTTTACATAAACTCTGAGAAAATTGATGAGGAGGAAACACTTCTCAACTAGTCTCTGAGGCTAGCATTAACTGGTTAGCAAAACAAGTTCTCTTGTTAGAGAAAGTCACAACTTTATAAATTTATTTGGAATAATCTAAAAATGGAAACCATCCAAATGTCTATCAACAGGTAAAAGGATAAGTGTACTATGCTATATCTACACAATGGAATATTACTTAGCAATAAAGAGAACAAACTGTGGATACACACTGTTGTGACTCTGGAAATAATTGTACTTGAAATAAATGCAGTTTTTACTGTATGTCAGTTATGACTCAATAACAGTGTAAGAAAACAATCTAGAGAGATTATTTTCATCTTCAATATACTCATGAAGAAATTGATATTTAGAGGTTATGTTGCTTATTGTCACATAGGGGGAAAAATCTAGCTTAGGTGCTTTGCATATTTTAACTCAATCCTTTTGTCGACTCATGAAGATATGTTTTCTTTGTTCCATTTTAGAGAAAAAAAGAGAGAGAGAGAAAGATAGAATATAAGTAACTTGCCCATGGTCACATGATTTGCAGTTAAACTAGGCTCTGGACACATATCCCTTAGCTTCCAATGCCTGTGTCTTCTTGACATCTTTGCTCTCTATATATGATCCCCAAGAATTACATTTTAAAAAGAAAGAAAAATCACCACTAAACCTTGAGAATTTCATTCCTAAAAAACAATGCCTTTGCTTTAGGCAGAGAGGCATGTCTGAATCCTCCCCAACACATGATGAATGCTTATGTGGGCAAGGCCCTCTATTTGATATTCCTGAGATGGTGTGCAATTTCCCACAGCCTCACTACACCTCCAGCCTTTCTCTGTCATTCAGAAATGCATTTTAGAAGTGGGTCAGTGAGAGTGAGGCCTTGTTCATTTAACTTTTTTAAAGCAAATCATGTATAAACTTCACTAATTAAGAGTAACAGCTAACATTTGTTGAATGCCAGATACTCTCAGCACTTTTATGTATATACATGTGTGTGTGTGTGTGTGTGTGTGTGTAAAATCGTCCTTATGATGTGTAAAAGGCAGGTATTAATATTATCTTTTTTTAAAAAAAATGAAGAAACTGAAGCTCAAGGAGGTTAGGTCACTTTTCCAAGGTCATAAACCTGGGATAATAGTTAAATTCCACAGTGTGCTTATCATCCATGCCCAACTGCCCTCTACTATTTTAACTCTTGCTTAAACTATTTCCCCTAAGTGATCTGAAATATTCATGGCAGTAGATCATGGCAACCCAGGTCGTTTGATGTCTATCATTGAAAGAACTCTTGATGGCTCACAAATCCCAACAGTCCTCAAATGGAACTCCACACACCTGGAAACATACTGCAGGCTCCTTAGGAGAAGGAGGTCTGGAGCATCAGTTTGATTAAGAAGAGCTAGCTAGCCAGGAGAGGTGGAACATCAGTGACCCCTTTGGAATCACTGACTCTACCAGTTGTTAGGATGGATTCGGGGAGCTGAGCAAATGGACATCATCTCTGTAAAAACTTGGAGAAGGATATCAGCATCTTTCCTGTCCTCTGTGTAAACACTCCTTCAAAGTGAGCAATTTAGGTCCTCAAATTGGAAAAAGGCAGGGAGAACTGGATTGCCTCTGTCAGAATGACAGAATGCCCAGCCTCAGCTCCCTGCTGCTTCTGGAACTGAACTCAACTTCTAGAACATTAAAAAAAAAAAAACCCTACAATTAATAATTAATATTCAGTCAACACATAATGAAAGTATAATAAAACCATGTCAGAAAAAAAATTTTTAGAGCATTAAGAGTTAATTACCAGATATATGATAGGAAGCCATCTTTTTCAAACTTACATCTTGTTTTCAGCAGTGGGACTCATTTTCAAACAAGATCACACACATTTTAAAATGGATAAAATCTTTTTATTAATACAGATTGATTTTATGTTTATACATTTATACAGTCAATCAAGGGCTTCTCATGTGGCTCAGTAAAGAATCTGCCTGCTAGTGCAGGAGATGCAGGAGATGCAGGTTCAATCCCTGGGATGGGAAGGTCCTCTGAAGGAGAAAACAGCAATCACTCCAGTTGCCTGGAGGATCCCAAGGATAAAGGAGCCTGGTGGACCACAGTCCGTGGAGTCACAAAGAGTCAGACATGACATAGTGACTGAATGACACCACCACAGTCAATCAACATGGCCACTTTGATGAACATAAGTATTTGAAATTGGGTGTTTTGGTTGTGCTCCCAGACTCACATTTACTTCAGCCTCTTTTGAACCTGGAAGCAAACCTTGGGATTTTTGACATCAATGCAGAATATTGTGCGATAGGTGGGAAGCAACAGGTTTTGACCAAAAGGGTTGAATGATCCTGAGAGGGGAGCAGTTTTCTGTGACTGGAAAATACAGAAAAAGCCTACAGCAGGAGTTGGTACTGGAATGAGTCTTGGAGGTGGGGAAGGGGTTGTTGGTGAAAGGTAGGGGTATGGACTGGAGGTTCACATGGACTGTCAGCCTCTTCCTTGCCCTCTTGGACTTTGGACCTGACGTAGGTGGGTTCTGGTGGTTGGCACTGGTTGAACAAGAGTCTGTTGTTCATGTGCAAACTTCCTGCCCGAAGTCCCTTAGCCCCTTCAGGCCAGGGTCTGTGACTCATTCTTCTTGGTCCTGTGTTGTTGTCTGTACTTTGTTAGGTGCTCAGTGTTCTTACTTAATTAATAGGCTCCCAGGTAAGGGAGACGGTCACAAAGTATGAAGGAAGAGTTCATTTCTCCCCAGTTTCAAAAGGATGATTAAGTCAGGCCCAAGGGTGCCATCTTCCCTTGGCTAGCATACAGTTTCTTGGAGCTGTGCTGTGAATTTACAGGGGCTCACTGGGACTCAGTTTCATTTGGGAGCAGCCTGGAAAATGAGCAACACATAGGCATGAACCACCTGCTTAGACTCTGTCCATACAGACCCCCTGAAGTGCACATTTTGATAAATTGAAGTGCTGATTCTGTTTTTTGCAAATTTCTTTATAATCATCCCAGAAGGTTTCACAGGCACTTTGCTTTCAACTCTTCAAGTCACTACCATATCTCATCTCCTACTCCAAATGAATACACTGAACTCGTCCTTAGGTGCTGGATACTGGACTTGGTGCTTCAGGAACATCCAAAAGTTGGTGATGTGGTGGGGACACAGGCAACAGAAAGGGGTTAGACAGATCAGCATCACTGGTTTAACTGCAGTAGGGAGCTGTGACAAGGCGCAGAATGGCTAATTGCCAAGTGAATTATCCTGACAATGGATGCTCTGGGGCTTCAGAAGAGGAAGGCAGAAGTCAGGGAATTTACAGAGCATGCAGGAACTGAAGAGGAGTGTGGGGCCTGGGAAATCTTTAACCACTTGGCGGTGCACGAGACAGGCCGATGAGAAACTTGGAAGGGCATTGCACACTCCATATTCAACTGGCAATGGGTAAGCTGGTTTGGAAACAGAAAAGGAAGTCTTTTTTTTTTTAAACTGGACATTAAACATCATCATCAACAACAATAGCATAATGTCAGTGAACATTTATTGAATGTATAGTTCTTATTAAACACTGAGCTAAACACAATGATTATAATCTCAGTTCATTCCTACAAAACTTTGTGAGGAAATCAGGACTCTGCTAGCCAGTGCAGTAGTTTTTAGGAGTGAGGAGATGGCAGACATCTCATGGGAGTGTGACTTGGAGTGACTGGACTGCATTGTGCAGCGCACAAGTACTTAACTGTACGTGGTGGTGGAAAGAATCGTCATATTTGCCAGTAACCAGGAACAGGCTCTGTGCTGAGTGCTTCACACACACAATAACTTTCTTACCCCTCATAACCACCCCATGAAGTATGTGCTATTCATTTCCCCATTCCAGGCAATTCTGCCTTGTGGGGGTTGATGCTGGTATAGTAAGCTGGAGTCAATTATGAAGGTTTGGGAAATAGGGCCTTATTTGGTTGGCTTAGGAGGCTTTTATCCAGGTTACTTGGTGAATTCCTCGTAAGGTTGTTCCGTTGCCTGGACCTCCGAAGCCTAGCCAGGACAGGCTCCCTCCCCCACTCACTATATTCTTGCTGAGAGCCTGTCCACCCATGTCGTCTCTCCTGCCCATTCTTTCTGGAGTCCACCCCTCAGCTTCCTGCTTCTCATCATCACAGTGACTGGCCTCACTGGGTGCCCCCACCTCAGGCTGGGGCAGTGGGCTCTTCAGTCCCTGTGCACAGGAGCCCCACAAAGGCAGGGGTGATGTCACTGTTGCGGCCCCCACAGCACTAAGCACAGACCTTTGGACTAGCAGCAGTTGTGTAGATATTTTCTGAGGAACCCCCTTCTCTTTCCATTTTCTCCATTTAAAGAGGACCGCCTTTTTGGTTGGTCTGGCTTATTGTACTTGTAGCTACAGACTTTGTGTTTCTGCCTTACGAGTGTTCATGTGTATCGGAGCCTTCTCACACTCCTTTCCTGCTCCCTCTGATGCTTAGCTTCTCTTGCTATTTCTTATCTGCTGTTTATCCTCCTGCACTGGCTGAAAGACCATTGGATGTAATTTTCAGAATTATAATTCCCTGGTTGGAATCATTGCTGGGTGTCAATTGCTTTTTAGACCCCAGTCCTTCAGGCAGGAAGGGTACGATTTTGGCTCCTCCCTTCCAGGCTGGCTGTACTAACCAAACTACCTGTAGAAGAGGGGCCTTGGCACTTCTTGGCCTAGGTAAGGCTATTGTTTCAGCTGGTCCACACTTGTGTTGCCACCCTTGGGGTTATAACATTGAACTTCTTCTGTATTTACTAGTATGTAGCCACTGCTCCAAGCCCTTCATGGGCTTCCCTGCCACCCTGCTTGTCCTGGCGTGTCTCCTGGGATCTCCTAAATCTCTCCCAGTCCAGAAACTGAAGGATTAATGCTCAGCACAGCAGAGTCCTAAGACTGGTTTGCCTAAGACTGCATGGCTAGTCCTGGGCCACACAGGTTGTTCAGTATTTTGAATCTCACTCTTACTTTCTTGCCAAGAAAAGTCCACCCTGCCTTCTCTCATGGCGATAGGGGGCACATTTTCATTAGAAGAGAAAGCTTACATTCTGGGTGAAATGGGGGCTGTCCTTCAGTAGGTGCTTACTTGTTACCAGGTTCTGTGCCAAGCGCTTCATCTGAAACATGTTGTTTAATTTTCACAAAAGCCCTTGGGAGGCCCCTAATAATATTATGCCTATTTTGTGCTTGAGGAAAAAAAAGGATCATAGAGGTCAAGAACTTGCCAATACTGGCAAATAGCAAAACTGGGATTTGAACCCATGGCTGTCAGGCTGCTGCTGGGGTCCAGCCTCGGCGAGGTCCGGGGGTCTTGAGAGATGAGTGGCGTCGGCGGAAGAACTGCTGAGCTGAGTCGATGTGTGGTGATGGAGCAGTCTCTCAGTTTATCGTTGTTGGTTTACAGTTTTTATAGCCAAAAGACATCCCCATTACATCATTACATCACCTATCATTCTATACAATTTTTTGTTTTCTACCTCCCATAGCAACCTTATCATTGAGTTCTTTCCCCAAACTATCATGAAACATTCCCTTTGCAGAAGTCAGATTTTTATGTAATTAGATTTAACAATAGTATGTTTACCATTTGAATGTCTTCAGTATACTTCATTCAATCAAGATAAGTACATCAACCTAAGTAGAAAGGTTACATTTCTCTTATCAGGTACAACTATGTAGAAGCTAGAGGGAAGGGCTTAAGCTTGAGACTGTTTATTCTAGTAACCTACTCCAGTTCTTCCGAGAAAAGAGGAAAGAGGACAAAGAGACAGTTTAGAGAGAGGAAAGAGGACTAAGAGACAGTCAAGCAGCACTGCTTTAGCAATAAAACCCTATTAACTACTATAATGAATTCCTATGTCTACATATCCTAAAGCAATCAATATCTCCAACTATGCTGGCCACAGTTATGAGCATTCCTAAGTCTCAATTGAGCCTGATTTCTTCAAGGAAGCGAGCCTCCTCCGTGGAGTGGTCAGGGGAGTGGGAGGTGGAAAGGTGACCCAAGTAGGAGCCTTTCTGGTGGTGGCCTTGCCATGACCCCCAGAGAACTCTTGGTAAACTCCCCAGTAATTAGTAGGAGGAGTAGTAACCTATTTAAATGTCCCTTTCATTCCTCCTTAGCCCCGGGGAAGGTGATCCACGTTCCGGATCCTCTGGTCGATAAGGTCTTGGGGGGATTACCTCAGGACGAATTCTTTCCAACTGTGACTGACCTACTGAGATGAGCCAATGTTCCGAGCATGGACAGAACTTCCAAGAAAAATACCAGGGTGGGGCTTGCCCAGGATGCCCCGATAAAGAAAGTCAGCTTTGCAATTACTTTCTTAGTCTCGTGACCTTGTCATCCGAGCAAGGGGGCATCCTGACGGCTCCCGGCAGGCTGCCAAGCTCATTTACTGGGCCTTGAAAAATAGCCCTCATTTTAGTCCACTTGACTCAGGGTGGACCTCAAGGAAGACCTTCTTCAGTCATATCATTCCTTTTTGACTGCTTTGATTATGGTGGGCATACTTGATGAAACGCTCCAGGTCATCTCTCACAAGGACTTGGCAGAGAGAGTCCCTCTTACTATCATCTGAGCAATACTATTGCATCTATTTGGCCAGGCTACATGTAGTGGAGTCCTTAAAGTAATGTCTTCTTGTGTCTATACCCTTTTGCAATGCGACTTGCTGTCTCACCCATCAAGAGGTGGAGTCTGTTTCTCTACCTGTTGACTCTGGATTGACCCTGGGGCTTGCTTTGACTAAGAGGAATGTAGTAGAAGTGATGTTCTGAAATTTTGCAACCCAGACCTTTAATAGGCATTATGGTTTCCACTTTTACTTTAAAAACCCAATCATTATGTAAAGAAATCCAGGCCATCTTGCTTCAGAGAACCCACTTGGAGAGGGAGGCCACCTGGAAGGAAACTGAGGCACCCCAGCCCATTGCCAGCACCAAGCTCCCAGGCTTGAATGAGGCTTTCGTGGACTTCTGTTGCTAACTGAGTCTTCGCAGTTGATTCAGTGTGGAACAGACACAAGTTATCCACACCAAGCCCAGCCAGTCCATACTGTGAGCTTCGGCATGGCTGTTGTTTTAAACAAGTCTTGGACTGGTACGTGATACAGCAGTAGATAAGTGATGCAGTATATAAGGGGAGAGGCAGAGTCTATGAAAAGTCAAAGCCTAAGTATAACATTTATAATTGTTTATAATTTTTTATAAGTATAAGTAGACTTTACAGCAATTCCACCATTCATTCTTAGCTGATAATTAAACAATTTATTACATACAAAAAAGTTATAAACACTAGAGAAATCAAAGAAGACCTTCATCTGTGAAAATTATTAAAACAAACCATTTGGTACCCAACATCTCTCCAAAGTCAACAGCTAAAAAGCCAGAATAAAGGTTGTCCTTGAAAAAAATCTACAAATGATTTTCTTTACTTAGACACTGTTTTGATAATTACCTAATTTCTTACTCTCTCAATGCAGTTACAAGATGAAAACGTAAATGCTAGAACCTACAAAGTAAGGTGGGTACACTTCTACCTTGTCTTCCTTGCAACAGACACTTGGACACATCATGGATCATCATACCTCTATAACCTTTAATTCAGTTCACCAAAGGCTTACTGAACACTTACTCTAAGTCAAGATAGAAGCATAGTTGTATAAACAGGGAGAGAGAGAGAGAGTCTGAATGAATCAGACCTATGTAGATTTCCTAAAGGCTTCCAAACAATGTACTGAGTCTCTACCTTGTTCAGAACTACTAAACAGTCCTAATATGTTCTGACTCAGCTTCTGAAGTACCAGCTATTTGGTTGACTCTCCATAAATATTTGTCGAATGAATGAATGTCTAGAGAAGTTGAAAAAAAGAATTTATGAAGGAGAATGAGAGGAATAATCCAGGAGCAGAGTAATCTAAGGGTATAATAATCTGTCTTTGAGTGATGGGAGTTGGCTGAGCCTTCCTCAGTCAGGAAAGTTGTTCTCTGCAGAAAGAGTTTTCATACCTTAAGATTTTCAAACAATAGGCTGGAGGGAAGCTGAGCTCAGATGGATATAGCAGCATGTGAAAATAAACCATGATTTTTAGCTGTGATTTTGTGGGTGGGATCATGGCTATAGGAAATGGCAGTCCTAACCTCTGTCCTGGACAGACTGCCCTTGTGGTTGTTAAGTCCAGTCACAGATAGCCCATTTCTAGGGGAGAATATCAGAGGAATACAGAAGTGGGCAGTGAGCATCTGGAAAATTCCTATGACTATTCCATAAAGGGATAAAGAATTGAAGAGTCATTTAGCTTTTAGAAGAGATTGATTGTAGAGTTGAGGATTATCTTTAGTATTTGAACTGCTTCCATGCAGAAGGGGCTCACCTTGCTCTTCATGAGCTTAGAGGACAGAGAGAGGACCAGAAAGCAGGAATTAATCTTTGTAAGATACGTAATATAATATTAATACTAAGTGGGGAAGAAGTGCCAGATCCCAAGGCAGACTTCATTCTGGAGAGATGCGCTTCTTTTAGCTGTTTTATGGCCCCCAAAAGTATGGCTTTGCAGTAGGATCAAAGGATAAAGATGTCTGAGGGGAAACTTGAAGGTAGACTGGAAGACATCCTTGCTTATGCTCGGTCACTAAGTCGCATCTGAATCTTTGCAACCCCGTGGACTGTAGACCCCATGGGCAGGCTCCTGTGTCCATGGAATTTCCCAGGCCAGGATACTGGAGTGGGTTGCCATGCCCTCCTCCAGGGGATCTTTCTGACCCAGGGATCGAATCTCTGTCTTCTGCATTGCCAGATGGATTCTTTACCACTGAGCCACCTGGGAATCCTGGAGGACATCCTTGTCAAGGGTATTAATAGCAGAGATTCTAGAGCCAAGTAGGCCTTCCTCAGAATCCCAGCTTTACAGCTTCCTTTGCTAGACCAGTGACTGAGCCTCTCCTTGACTCTGTTTCCTTATCAATAAATAGGAATAATAGTAGAACCTACCATAGTGAGTTGTGTAAGGATTAAATAAGTTAATATTGGCTATCACACGGAATGGCACTTGTACATGGTGAGCACTGTAGGAGTGCAAGCCAATGGTTTTCTCCATATTCTCTTCATTTCTACAAGAGGGATGGGAAGCATAAACCTGTTAGCCAGGTTACCTTCTCTTGTTTCACAAGGGCATAATGCTTTACAAAGCTCTTTCATTTGTATCAACTGATTTGGTCCTCCCTGCAACCATTTGCTATAGAGTCAATATTGGTATCCCCAGAAGATGAGGAAATAGGGTCAAGGTCATAAGTGACTTATCAAGTGAGGCAAGAGAGTCTTGGTTTGAGCGCAAGCCTTTTGTCCATGTTGAGTGGTGATTCCCCTGCACCACAATGCCTCCTTCTTAGTTCCCACTTGAGCAGTACACCTGGACAGCAGGCGCTTTAGGATGAATCTGAATAAATGACCCCATTTGATTTCAGAGAGCATAGTCATCTTCACTCTAGCCAGCCTCTGAGCAACAATGCACCTGTGATTTACATTGTAATATTTTCCCTTTAAAAGTAAATAATTAACTCATAAAGGAGGTTACCTCCTGGCATACACATTTTCCTTTTGCTATAAAATTTTCATGCCATGTATTTCAGCTATGTTGACTGAAAGTCAAATTATGAGCTTCAGGGCAAAGGCAATATGAGGTTTCCAAGAGCCTTCCTGAAGTTATTGCCAGTTTCCCCGTATTAACTTCCATGAATTTATCTCAGTATGAGGGTGGTAATACAAAACATGAGATGATAAATATGTTCCCTGGTTTTTCACTTGTAGATTTGATGAGGTCAGAGCCTCAGATGCCAGGAAAGATGCTCATTTCCTGTAACTACCTATGTTTCCCCTCTCACTATACCTGGACTGATAAGCCTTTGAGCTTGGTGGCTGTTCTTTGGGGAAGAAGAGCCCTTCTATTTCTAGTGAAAGAACTAAGCCTCAAGCACTAGATGTTACTGCCTAGAAGATTCCACACTCTCATTTCTAAGACAGAGTGCCTCTTCTCACATGCATTCTCAGTTGTGTCCCACTCTTTGTGGCCCCATGGACTGTAACCCACCAGGCTCCTCTGTCCATGGAATTTCTCAGGCAAGAATACTGGATTGGGTTGCCATTTCCTACTCCAGGGGAACTTCCTGATCCCAGGGATTGAACCTGTGTCCCTTGGGTCTCCTGTATTGCAGGCCGATTCTTTACCACTGCGCCATCTGGGAAACCCCAGTGTTAGTTGGTTAGTCGTGTCTGACTCTTTGCAACCACACAAACTGTAGCCTGCCAGGCTTCTCTGTCCATGGGATTCTCCAGGCAAGAATACTTGAGTGGATTGTCATTCCCTTCTCCAGGGGAAGCCCCAAGATAAAGTTAAATGAGATAATGTATATAAAATATCTAACAGTGTATGTTCGTATAGTTCAGTTCAGTCTCTCAGTTGTGTCTGACTCTTTGTGACCCCATGAATTGCAGCAAGCCAGGCCTCCCTGTCCATCATCAACTCCCGGAGTCCACCCAAACCCATGTCCATTGAGTTGGTGATGCCATCCAGCCATCTCATCCTCTATCATTGCCTTTTCCTCCTGCCCCCAATCCTTCCCAGCATTAGGGTCTTTTCCAATAAGTCAGCGCTTCCCATCAGGTGGCCAAAGTATTGGAGTTTCAGCTTCAGCATCAGTCCTTCCAATGAACACCCAGGACTGATCTCCTTTAGGATGGACTGGTTGGATCTCCTTGCAGTCCAAGGGACTCTCAAGAGTCTTCTCCAACACCACAGTTTAAAAGCATCAATTCTTCGGCACTCAGCTTTCTGCACTGCCCAACTCTCACATCCATACATGACTACCGGAAAAACCATAGCCTTGACTAGATGGACCTTTGCTGGCAAAGTAATGTCTCTGCTTTTCTTTTTTTTTTTTTCCTGTTGATTATTTTTTATTTTTTATTTATTTATTTTTTATTAGTTTTGCCATACAATGACATGAAATCACCATGGGTTTACATATGCTCCCCCTCCAGAACCCCCCTCCCTCCTCCCTCCCTCCTCCCTCTCCCCGGGAAATCTTGGTGCACCAGCCCCGAGCATCAATCCTGGGCTGGCGATTGATTACACATATGATAATTAACATGTTTCAATGCCATTCTCCCATATCATCCCACCCTTGCCCTCATCCACAGAGTCCACGAGTCTGTTCTATACATCTGCGTTCCTTTTGCTGTCTCGCATGCTGGGTTCTCGTTACCGTCTTTCTAAATTCCATATATATGCGTTAGTATACTATATTGTTGTTCTTCCTTCTGGCTTACTTCACTCTGGATAATAGGCTCCAGTTCCGTCCACCTGAGTAGAACTGCTTCAAATGAATTTTTTTTTAATGCTGAGTAATATTCCATTGTGTATATGTACCACAGCTTTCTTATCCATTCGTCAGTTGATGGGCATCTAGGTTGCTTCCATGTCCTGGCTATTGTAAACAAAGCAGCGATGAACATTGGGGTACATGTGGCTCTTTCAATTCTGGTTTCCTCGGTGTATATGCCCAGCAGTGGGATTGCTGGGCTTTTCAATATGCTATCTAGGTTAATCATAACTTTCCTTCCAAGGAGTAAGCATCTTTTAATTTCATGGCTGCAATCACCATCTACAGTCATTTTGTAGCCCCCCAATATAAAGTCTGACACTGTTTCCACTGTTTCCCCATCTATTTGCCATGAAGTGATGGGGCCAGATGCTATAATCTTAGTTTTCTGAATGTTGAGCTTTAAGCCAATTTTTTCACTCTCTTCTTTCACTTTCATCAAGAGGCTTTTTAGTTCCTCTTCACTTTCTGCCATAAGGGTGGTGTCATCTGCATATCTGAGGTTATTATACTTCTCCCGGAAATCTTGATTCCAGCTTGTGCTTCTTAACTGCTTAGTAAATGCTGGGGGAAAAGTACCTCTCAGAAGAGTCAAGATGATCTGTTCAGTTGGCTCTACCATTCAGCTAAAAAGAGCTTTGTCCCTTCTGCATCACTTTTCCAGGCTCTAATTGATAGTCCAGTATATTGTTTATTTCCTGAAATTCCAAACACTTGTGAACAGAAATAGATGTATTATTTAGTCAACTAAAATTTATTGAGCACATGCTAAGTATTAGTGAAATAAACGAAATAATTGCTTTCAGAAAGGGAACTCAGTTTGATGCACAATAGAACAAATTAAGAGGAGTGAGATACTGATTTGATGTATTTACTACTGTGTCTGGTTAGTTAAGTTTTTTTTTTCCCCTTGGGTCCTGTGGTACATTTCCTATTCAGACTAGACCTTGAGGCATTCTTTGCCTCAGGGAAGGGTTTTTACAGCATAACAAAGAAAGATAGCACTCAAGTCGATTTTGAGTTTCAAAATTTGTTTGAAACATCAAGGCATAGACAGTAGTTTCAAAGGAAAGATTTGGGGCTTCCACAAGCTTAGGAATTTGGGGTTCCAAAAACCTTCGCCTTGAAGAGATTAAGAGGCTAGAAGATATAAAACCAGTCAGAGTTTGGGATCTTTTTCCCCCTGCTCTATAAAAGATCCATAGTTTCTGGTTTAAAAGAGAATGAAAGGAATGCAGTAGAAGTGGATCCTGGTCGCATATGGGAAACTGTTCCCTTAGATGGGGTCTGTGACTCTCAGGATTGAGTTCTAGGGAGGATGGGTAAGAAAACTGCCAGTATATCCAGGTGGGTTTGGGGACAACGTGGAAGGAGGGTATCTGCACTTAATTTTCTTGGTGGAGACTGGGAAGATGACAGGATTCCTTGTGTTGTTCCTTGACACTCAAGGGCACCGACCGGGGCAGTGGAAATGGGGCCTGTGGCCTTGAGACGGCCTCTTAGGGCCCAGCATGGCACGTAGAACAGGAAAATGATTTCCTTGAGCCCAGAGAGACACAGAAGGAACCAGGTAATGCTGGACTTGGAGAGGCAGATCATGGGCCAGAGCTAAGACCTCTATAGAATGATAACAGAGGATCAGAGGTGGGTTGGGCTTCGTGTCAGCAGATGGCAGCGTGAATTACTAATGTCAGCCGAGGTAATGACGGCAACTGAGGAGCAGACGTCTAACCCTTCTCTCTCCCTACCCCACAGGTGCCTCAGCACTATATGAGACTCTCAGAGCCCAGACTCAAGCTGGGAAAATGTGGGGATTGGGAGTGGGGCCAAACTGCCGGAGAAAATATAAAATTAACTAATATTACCCGACATGGCTGAGATTAAGATTTGGGAGCTTGAAAGGAAATTAAGTTCAACTATCAGGCAACAGAGGAAAGGTTTTGTGTGTGTGTGAGTGTGTGTGTATGTGTGTGTGTGCACAATTTAGATTGTAGGCTGAGATACTTACCTGCCACACAGGCCATTCTGATTCAGTGTGATACTGGCAATGATGGGAGAAGGACAAGGTCCAAGGACACTCATAAGAGGTCATCCAACCCAGCTTGGGATGGGAAAGAGGGGCTGTCAGGGGAGACTTTCAGGGAGAGAGAGAGAGAAGTGCTCGAATAAAAAGCAGGAGGAGTGAGTTAGCCCAAGAAACTAGGCAAAGGTATTCCAGGCAGAGGAAAAAGCCACACAAAGGTACAGAAGCATGAAACATAACCATTTTCTTTCTGGAAAAATGTAACTTGATCTGTGGAGTGAGAGTTAAAGCTGTATGTGTCAGGGACAGGAATGGTGAAGGTCTTATGGGTCACACTAATTTGGGAAGAGAAGAGGAGCCTTTTGTAGATGTCTTGAAGCTCAAGTATCTATCTGTACCCCCACACATGGAGGCCCAGGGGGCAGTGAATAATGAAAATACAGACTTACTAGTCTCCAGCCCACGTGAGGAGGTTGGCACCTTAAGAAGTTATCAACCAGCATGCAATGGATGGATATCAGTTTTGAGTGCTAACTCTGTTCCAGCCTTGTGCTAGTTTCTTTGTGGTCATTAAATCACTCAACCATTGTAGCAACTCTTGGAAGTAGGGTGTATCATTTTCTCTATTTTCTAAGTGAAGAAACGGAGGTTCAGAGAAGCAACA